>BQNB010084967.1:0-28607 GCA_026074375.1 Tanacetum coccineum
GGATATTAACCTAATAGTAAAGCTTAAATTATTCTAAACAAGGAAACCCTGAGAATCGAAGAATATGTTAATGTAAAATTCAACGAAAGTCCTCCTCCTAAGTCACCACCTTTAGAAGACGATGATGTGCTTGAATGTGAAATTATAGAAAACCAAGAAAGAGACTTAGAAATCAAGGAAAATGAACCTTTAAACAAAGAAATCATAAACATCAAAGAATCTAAGGATCATCCCTTAGAAACCGTCATAGGTAATCTAAATGAAAGAACCTTAAGATCTCAAGTTCAAAATCAAAGCAATTTCTTTTGTTTTGTATCCTTCGTAGAACCCAAAAACATAAAAGAAGCCATACAAGACGAAAGTTGGACTATGGCTATTTAAGAAGAACTAAATCAATTTAAAACAAATGATGTTTGGAGTCTTGTCCCTCCGCCTAAAAACCAAACTATTATAGGTATAAAATGGGTCTTTAAAAACAAACTAGATGAAAATGGTGTTGTGTCCAGATATAAAGCTCGACTTGTTGCTCAAGGATACAATCAAAAAGAAGGAATATATTTTGATGAAACCTATGCTCCCGTTGCAAGATTAGAATCTATAAGAATCCTTCTTGCATATGCTTGTGCACATGACTTCAAGCTTTATCAAACGGATGTCAAAAGTGCTTTCCTAAATGGTTTTATAAATGAAGAAGTCTATGTCGCTCAACCCCCCAGATTCATTGATTTTGAAAAACCTAACCATGTCTTTAAACTCAAAAAGGCTCTTTATGGTCTTAAACAAGCACCCAAAGGTTGGTATGATAGACTCAAGGCCTTTCTTCTTGACCACTCATACATCATGGGCTTGGTAGATAACACTTTATTTACCAAGAAAAAGGATTCACATATCATCATCGTCCAAATCTACGTTGACGACATCATCTTCGGATCAACTTGTCAAGACCTATGTGATGATTTTTCAAAACTCATGCACGACGAGTTTGAAATGAGCATGATGGGTGAATTGAATTTTTTCCTTGGTTTACAAATCAAACAACTAGAAGATGGAATCTTTTTCAACCAATCTAAATATGTTAAAGAAATGCTCAAAAAATTCGGTCTCGAAGACTCTAAACCTATCAAAACTCTATGTCATCTGAAACCAAACTCACTCGAGATGAAGACGGTGAACCCATTGACGACACTAAATATCATGGGATGATTGGTAGCCTCCTCTATCTAACGGCTAGTCGACCGGACATTATGTTTAGTGTTTGTCTATGCGCCCGTTTTCAAGAAGCTCCTAAAACTTCTCACCTCGAAGCGGTAAAAAGAATTTTTAGATATATTAAAAGAACCTCTCACCTAGGATTATGGTATCCCAAAGGAATAGAAACCATTGTATACGCCGATTTTGATCATGCGGGAGACTATGTCGATCGCAAAAGCATTAGTGGTGTTTGCACATTCATGGGGATGTTGTCTCACATCATGGTTCTCTAAGAAACAAACCTCTCTAGCCATATCAACCACCGAAGCCGAATATGTGTCCGCCGGAAAAGCATGCCAACAAGCCTTATGGATGAAACAAGCTCTTGTAGACTATGACATAAACCTAGATGATATACACGTCCTTTGTGACAATAAAGGCTCCATTGGCCTAAGCAAAAAATCTCATCCAACACTCTCGTACCAAACATATAGAAATCTGTCACCATTTCCTTCGTGACAATGTACAAAAGGGAAATATATCCATTGAAAAGGTCTTCTCCGAAGACAACATAATCGATATCCTAACCAAACCTCTCAAACGTGAACTTTTCAACTTGCTTAGACTAGGCCTCGGTCTCATTGAACCTAACGCCTAAAAATCATAAAGGTAAATGTTATCTCTCTTTCTCTTTCTTCTCTTTAAGTCTAGGATTCTATTTCTTGCACATGAAACTTTTGGGAGCCATGTTATTTTTACTATATGTATGCATTTTATTTCAAGAAAACTTCTCATTAAAAACCCGAAAGCATGTTTTAACAAACACATTCTCACAACTACGACATCTAAAATCAGCATTGTTTAATAGTGACATCACTAGATCTAGAAGATGTCGCGTGTCTCTCGCAATTGGCAATAGTGTCACACGATGAGCATATCTGTAGCCGTGAGTTGTTCCCGTCACATAGGAGTGTGAATGTGAGTATTAGAGAAGGTCTCTCTGATATGTCATAAAATTAGACATATCTTGAGAAAAACATGTGTTTATTTTCTAAAATATACATTTTATACCCCTTTTCTGATTCGAATATCCTACAAAGACACATTTTTCTGATTTTTTGATAACTTATCATGATTGTTTAAAATAGTTGCAAAGCAGACACAACCAAAGAATCTCAGATGGTCAATATTTGGTTTTTTGCCAAACACCAACTCATACAGACACAAACCCTTTTAACACGGAGGAGGGAAGTCTATTGATAAGGTATGTGGCAGTGAGCACACATTCACTCCATAAGTAAAGAGGAATCCCCCCTGAAACAAAAAAGACTGAGCAACATTAAGAAGGTGTCTATGTTTCCCTTCAGCAACCCCATTTTGTTGAGGGGTGTAAGCACACGAGGTTTGGTGAATAATCCCATGTTGTTTAAAAGGAGTAATTGTTATAGATCTCACATGTTATTTTGTCATGTAGTGTGCGAGTCCATCTCCTAGTATCTTATGTTATTAGTGTTGAGGTTGTGAAAGTTTTTGACAGTTTTTCTGTTGTGCATATAATGTGGTTTATCTGTATAGATATGATGTATAAATTATAGAAGTGTCTCTCGAATACTAACAATAGATGATGGTGACTCACTTATTCGCGACTGTTCGCTGTGTGTGTGTATAGATTGTTAGTTCTAGCCTCTACATCTCGACGCTGGATATTTTGAACGCACTCTCACAAGAAACTCGAACTCTTGATATAATGTGAAAGCTGTATTTAGTCAACTCCTTCCCTATGCTAGTTGTGAGCTCGTCTATTATAGAAATCAATAACATTTGATGTGACTTCATCTTTTCCTTTTAATAGATATAACCACACTGCTCTGGAATAATCATCCATAACAGTTAAGAAGTATTTGTAACCTTCCCTACTTGTGATTCTATAAGGTCCCCAAACATCAAGATGGAAAATGTCTCCCAAGTTAGTGGTTTTGTGATCACAAATGATAAATGGTTCTCTAGTGTATTTGGCTTCATGACATATGTCACAAAGAGCAGAGTCACCATTACCTCTAATGTCAATCCTATCTCTTAAGGCTTTTAAGATTTGGTCAGATGGATGTCCTAGTCTATTATGCCATAATGTGTTTGAGTGGCAAATCACGTTGTTGCACTTTATAAAGGTTTCGGGTTTATTATTAAAATCAAGAAAGTACAAACCTCTATGTTGACTACCAATCCCCAGAGTTTTCTTCCGGTGTAAGTCCTGAATGTAACATTTGAATTCATCAAATCCAATAAATAACTTGCTATCTCTAGCCAATTTATGGACTGATAAGAGGTTGACAGTGTACTCTGGAACATAAAATACATCATAAAGAGTGATTTTTTCACTAAGTTTTAAGTTTCTAACCTTTTTTATAAAAGCAGTTGTTCCATTAGGGTGATCTTTAAAGATTGAGATCATATATATCAACCACATTTTCAAGTTTATCCAAAGAAGTTACCATGTGTTGATTGGCTCCAGATTTGATGATCCAACCTTTATCAGTCTTATAGACTTTGAAAAAGGTTTTATAGTTAGTGAAGTATAAATTACCTGCCATATTGACATGAATATTACTTTGAGGTTTGGAATTTAACATGTTGATGAGCTGCTCAATTTGATCGGTAGTAAGAGATGGAGCAGCATATGTAGGAACTTCTGCAGTGTTGGTGGAGCTATTGTTGGAGGAAACACTGCTTTGATTGTTATTGTTCCCATTATTAGCCTACTTCTTTTTTATATGTTCAGGATAGCCAACAATTTTGTAGCATTTTTCTATGGTATGACTTGTAAGACCACAATTAGGGTTGGTGCATACGAGATTAGGATTTTTTGTACTTAAGTTCTTTTTGAAGTTATTATTGTTATTATGAACTTTTGCAACAAAGACAAAGGCCTGAGCTTTGTTTCCTGAAGATGATGATGAGGAACCTCTATGAGATTCTTCTCTGGAGATTATAGAGAAAGCAGTCTTTACATCAGGGATAGGATCTCTGGTTAACAGACTGCTTTTGATGGGCTGATAAACATCATCAAGCCCCATGAGGAATTGCATTAACTTTATTAAACCAGTGTGTGTTTTAAAAGCCTTTTGGGTAGCACAAAACATGCAGGAAATTTAGTGATTGCATTAAATTGCCTCCACAGACTATTAAGGGTGTGATAGTAATCAGAGACAGGAGTCCCATTTTGCTTTAGTGAGTTGATTTGATGATGTAAATTAAAAGTTTTAGATCTATTTAATTTGTCATAGGTTTCTTTTAATTCATCCCATACTTCTTTAGGACTAGTGGAAAACATTGACCAAGATACAGATCTTGGGAGATGGACCCGAGAATCCAAGAGAGGACAAAAGATTGCACAAGTCCCATTGATTGGCTAAAGATTTCTCAGTTGGTTTTTTACAAGTGCCATCAATGAATCTAATTTTCTTTTTGTTTGTTGTTTGGATATTTGAGGCGAGTATGTGTGTTGTTTGGAGAATGACTCGTGTGTAATTTGATATTAGAAAAGTGAATGTTTACGGCGTTTCTAGAGACTTAGTTTTCAGATTTTGTACATGATGGCTCGGCTGACAGTATATTTCGCAGTCATAAGTGATACATCTTATGTATAATGTCTGACACATACATGTCTCGATCACATTTTCTACGTGTTACTCTAGAGACGTTTACGGTTGTCGGTGAAAGCTAGCCACTCGTCAAAGTTGATTGTTGTGCCAAGGTACAGGATTCTTGGGAGTATGGACCCTGAGTCCAAGAAGTGACGCCTAGTGGTTTGTGTGCTTTATGTCTTTATAAGAGGATTATTGCAGTCTTAGGTTTTGGATTGAGTTACACTATGTGATTCTAGGTCCATTTATAACGCGGAAGTGTTCTCCGCTATCGCTCGTAATTTTATTGAGAGTTTATATTGTGTGAGAGAGAGTTATATGATTATCTTTGTCCGCATTGAGGCATGAGCATTGTTGTGCACGAAGAGCATACTCGATGGAGATACTCTCTGAGATTGAATACCTGTCGTCAATAGTATCATAAACTGCGCTTTTGTGATGCTATCTCGTCTCGAAGTATGTAGTGGTTCTGTATGCGTGTAGAGCGGAACGATTGTGAGATAATACACTTGAGTAGGTGCGCACTTTAGGCTATGAGATAGTTAAAAGACGCTAAAGTGCGCTTCTCTAAGTGCACATGATGTTTCTATGCTTTGTGACTGTTGGCCGCTTCACTCTTTATGCTTATGAAGTTTGTAATACTTGAGTCATTAGGATGAAGATAAAGCTCATCGCCATAAATTAGTTTACTTGCTTCACTCATATTACCAGAACTACTACTATTATTATCACCCTCGACCATGATGACAAATTTCAAATAATAGAGCAGTTAAACATACAACCACGTAAAAGGAATGCAAGATCAGATATGATACCACATAGACGATACCATAGTTTAAAACAGCCTTTAGTTTTAATTAGAAGCCAAACAATAGATTTTTTTTGGTTTTTAATAACAATATGAATAAAGAGATAAGAGCTTAGCAGGCAAACACACGAATCAGCAGGTAAGCAATAGACACAAAATAAATAAAAGGGTGTCATGATCCTACCAAGATCAGGTGAGTGTGAGATTAGACCATAACGCAGCGGAATAGCGATTGGAACTATCAACTAGTTGCAACACCGTCAATTAGACCGTCGATAAAAAAAACCCAAAAAACCTAAGGTTAGGTTAAAATACCCAATTCAAATCTTACCATGCCAAACCCAATCTAAAAACGAATCAAGAACGCCTTTAACTGTAAAATCCCCCAATTTATTCAAAACCCTAATTTCAATTTTGAAATTAGATTTCGATCACCATTGTTAATACAAATAATGTTTAAAAATGTTATTTATATTTGATAATAACAAAATGTAAAAACGTTTACGATAAAAATAAACGTTCACAAATTATTAAGTGTAAAATTCCATTTCTAAGATTAGTGATCAAGAAAATATTTTTTTCTTAACCATCACTTTTTTACAAAAATACATATACCAAATATTTTCTAATTAAAAGAAAAGTTTTATTTAAAAACTTAAATTTGAAATTCAAATCCCCCCCCCCCAAAATGGAAGGTTCCGTAGCAGATACAACATTCCCCATAAAAAGACAAAAACATAAGCGTAGTCTACTGGGCGGCCACCAGATATATCTGGGACTGCCGGGACCGCCCTCAGTGACCGTTGGATTCTTTTGTCTAAAATTAATGCACTATTGATGGCAGAAAAACATTCCTCTTTGCATGAATTTTTCTGATAACTTTCTCTCTCTAAAAACCTCCTTTCTCTATGATGTGTGTCGTTGTGTGGTGTATAATTTTGTGTTTCAATTTTTAAATTTATATTTTGCCGACTAAACCAGAAACACACTCTAACGGGCAGCGTACCCGGTCAGTGGTAGTTTCGTGGTAAGTAGGGTGTCGAACAATTGAAGTGAGGTTAAATCTATAAATTTATTAATATCTTGGTTATCTAATTTATGTTAATTCTAATCTATTCTAATGTATGCTAAAACTATGTCAGTCTAATCCTAATTCTAACAGGTAAAGGGGGGTTTCAGCCTAAGAGACTGGCACGGTTTGGTTGGTGACTATAATCAATTCAAGGTACTTTAACCCACGCAAGAAAATTAACAAAATATAAAAGAGCGGTCTAACCAAATATAAGAAAAATGTATAACCATTATTAATCCGATTAGAACGTTGGTTTGTTTATTAAGTGCAATGATTTCTTCTCTCGAGGTGGCATATCATTCTTAAGACTTAGGCAGGACTTCTTCCTAAGACCTAGACACATTAATTATGTCACAATTAAAGCATCCGTATAAAGCATCCTTATTTGCTGATTATAATATATCTTAGGGATTAAAGCAATGGTGATCTTGTTAAACCCTAGCTCATAGAGACTTTACCCACTTACTGCTTAACGGTGATTTATACTCTAGTAGTCCACTTGTCTAACTATCCAATGGAATCAATATGTTATTTGTTAAATTATCTAGGTTTACCTTCTAGTTAACACATTCAATAAACCATTGGCAATATCCAATTAACTAGTTAAGCCCGAAGCGTATCCTAGACACAGATTTAGAAGGCCAATATTTGTGATCCTATGATTCTAGATGTATAAATCACTATATAGAGAGCTATCCCAGATTCTAGATTACTTGGTCCGTATCACTAGATCCAGTTGAATGATAGGTCACATACAAAAGCACGTAAACAAGTATCATGCGATAAACATAAACAAGCATTCAACGATAAATTAAGAAATCGAGATAAACAAAACTAAACATTCAAATCTTCATAATAATGGCTAATACCCGAAGGTATTAGCCTTCAAACGTCATAATAAATACAAGAGCAATTATTTAGCCAAGGTAAACTAACCGAGTTAACGAATGATACCAAAAACTGAATGATTACTAAAGTATATGGAATTACACGTTGTCTCCTATGGAATTGATAACTTTGCTCGACCTCTTCTGCTCTTTTACTCCTCTGAAAATTGACTTTTGTGGATTAGGTATCAAAAATATGATTTGGCACACTTAAAACTCGTTAGTTTTCTATTTATATTGTCTAGAGTCAGTCTCGATACGGCGTATCCAATGGGTTGGATACAGATTATTGGGGTTTCTTGGAGTAGGGACCACGCTTGATATCTTCCAGAATCTTCACATACTATATCTTTATTACGACGTATTGATCTTCTCTAGATACGGCGTATAGATCTTATTTCCTTCATGGTCTTTGGTGAGTGTAGGCACGGATACGCCGTATCTTCCTTGATGGATACGGCATATTGGTAGTTAGAATCCATAATCTTTTAAATATCTTTGTTTAAGTCCTGCTAGTCAACACGATCAATAAACCATTGGCAATATCCAATTAACTAGTTAAGCCTGAAGCGTATCCTAGACACAGACTTAGAAGGACAATATTTGTGTAACTATTATTCTAGATGTATGAATTACTATATGGAGAGCTATCCCAGACTCTAGATCTACTTGGTCCGTATCACTAGATCCAGTTGAATGATAAGTCGTATACAAAAGCGCGTAAACAAGTATAAATTGATAAACATAAACAAGCATACAACGATAAATCAAGAAATTAAGATAAACAAATACCAAACATTCAGATCTTCATAATAATGGCTAATACCCGAAGGTATTAGCCTTCAAACGTCATAATAAATACAAGAGTAATTATTTAGCCAAGGTAAACTAACCGAGTTAACGAATGATACCAAAAACTGAACGATTACTAAAGTATACAGAATTACAAATGTTGTCTCCTATGGAATTGATACGTTTGTCTCGAACCGTCATTCCTGCTCTTTTTCTCCTTTGAAAATCGACTTTTATGGTTTAGGTATCGAGAATATGATTTAGCACACCAAAAACTCGTTTTTGAGTTTTCTATTTATAAGGTCTAGAAGTCGGTTCGATACAGCGTATCCAAGGAGTTGGATACAACGTATTAGGGATTTCTTGTAGTAAGGACCATGCTTGATATCTTCCAGAATATTATATTCATTTCATATTTTGAATACGGCATCATAAGACTCTCTGATAGGCGTATTAAGCTTTATTCTCTGTGGTCTTTGGTGAGTGTAGGCACGGATACGCCGTATCTTCCTTGATGGATACGGCATATTGGTAGTTAGAATAGTAATCTTTTAAATATCTTTGTTTAAGTTCCAGAATTTGCGCCTTTTGCTAAGTTTCACCAATTACTCCATAATTACTGCAATTCTCAAATATAAACGATTAAGTAACAATTCTTTGCAATAATCATGCAAAATGGGTTAATAACATGGGATAAATGATGCTATAAAATAGACATTATTTGATGTCATTAAATATCCCCCCACTTAAATCCTACTTATCCTCAAGTAGCCTTTAGAAGTTTATAAAAATGTATCCCTAAGGATATTTTCCGTTAAAGCATTTATTCAATCTATTACAAATACACAACCAAACACCTCACGAAATAGGAAGATGAAAACAATCAACTCACTTAACTAATCTATGTGGTAACATGTAACTAATTCGCTCAATTGCTCGGTCGTGACGAGTATTCTATCACAAGCTTGGCAAGGATACACATCTCTACCACTAAAGCCAAGGAGTAACAAGTTTATAAAGGTAAATATGGGTTTTTGTATGGAAAGGCTTACGGTTGATCATTCCATAATCTTTCACCAGAAGTACCACTCCAACAAGGCAGCTGAAGCACACATACATGGCCATATCAACGGAATAGACATGTGTGTTTGATCACATCATCATTCGAATTTAACCAACGGTTAGAATGAAGAATGATATAGGGTAGGGACCTTCTAACTTTCACCAAAATTCGTAAACTAACAAGGCAGCTGAGACATGTATACATGGCCGTAACGACGGAATAGACATGCACGCTCGATCACATCTACGTTCGCGTAAAACCAACGGCTAATCATCAGGTGAGAGGGAAGTAAATTGTTGTTAAATAAAAATCAAAAAAACAAATAGATTAAGCCTAAAGTACAAGTTGCTAGACACTTTTTTTGACCGTCACCATGAAAAAGACACGACTATTTACAACGTCTTGATCATCGATCAAAAACAACAACCTAAGTTGGCGTTCCCGTAACAGTCAACTTCCCAATCATCCCAAAACTTTACATACTCTACAAGGCAAGTGGCGATATCTTCCACTTTATATAAAACTTTACATCGTTGAAATTTGTTGCGTATCAACGAATAATCGATCCATCGTGTAATTCCTTCGGTAATGCTCTTTGCGAAACGATTATCTTCAAACTTCCTTTCTCTCTCTTTTTTTGTTGCAGTTTTTCTCATTTTTTTGATTTTTTTGCTAATTATGCTTCAAATCTCAGTGTAGTTTCACCATCTTCATGATCATAATAATTCCGAATAATTCCTTTGGTAGTTCTTCGTTCTTCGGATTCACCATTAATTGTGACGGTAGTAAAATCACATGAGCTTTGACTATTAATATACATTCTCATTTGCAATGTGCAAATTCCCAACCGCACCAAAGATAGAAAATGACACAAGACTCGAGAAATACATACTTTCCACTTTAAGCAACTAGCAATTGTAAATTAAACTTAATCTAACAGGGTAGGTTAAGGTGTAAGGGTGTAACGAAACAAATAATTCGTGTAATTCTTAAAGGATTGGCTCTACGGGTTGTTCTAGTGGAATCTTACTCTTAAAGTGAGAGTAAACAAAGGGTTTAAATGGGAGGTTAACTAACCGGTGTTAATAAACAACATGGATAGGATTTTTGGGTGTAATCCTAAAAATTTACCAATACAAACAAGTTACTCCAATTAAATCTATAATACTCATCACTGTGGTCTCGAGTGATATACCAAGCCAAGTTTTAAAGTCTACTACATCACCGGCACACTCATATTTTGTAAAATTTAGGTAAACATTTGGAAACGGATAAGGCTAAATTCTCACAATATCTAATAAGGGTTATTGTGTGTGAGTTATGTAACATGTAATTTCAAAAAAGCATACTTGAAACTTTTTTATATTTGAGCATAATTTAAGCATTTTAATGTGAAAAATAGGACAAGTAAACATTCTAATTCCATCCCCCCACTTGAATTATACAACGTCCTCGTTGTATAAATAAAACATTAAAATACGGGAATTAAAAAAGAATTAGAATGAGAAACTCCCCTAATATTTGCTCGGTAGTGATTCTCCATGTAGCCTTATTGAGCAAGATTATGTGTTGAACAACCGTCTTGAGGTTTTAAGACTCCAACACTTCAAGATCTCTAAATTTTTTAAATTCTTCACCAATATTCATCGATTTTTCTTTCACGAGGTCCTGTGTAAAATAGGAAAAATATGCATTCCTATCTTAGCGTCTACGGTTTATTTAAACTAAACTAAACAAAGTAAATACGGGTCAGTCTGGTGAATACGCCATATCAGGTTAGTGAATACGCCGTATTGACAAAACTGACAATAATATTTTTAAAGTGCTTAAAAAGAATAAAGACTGATAACGTCCAGAAGATCAATACGCCATATTGTATGGAGCGGATACGCCATATTGATGTCTGGGAAGACAGACTCGATAACAAAATTAAATAACATTCCGGGTTGTCTCCCGTGAAGCACTTTTCTTTACAACAAAGTCTTTAAGTTAGACTTGTCTTCTACTTCTTTTCACCATTCCATCTCATGTACGCTAATGTGCCCGCGTGTGAGATATTCTTCCATTGACGAATCTTGGATAAATTCAGGTCCTAAGTTCAAAACTCCTTTGTAGAATCCTTTAAGTTTTTGGTATGCATGCGAGATCCCATTCATCTTGTCTTGTTCGCTCACCTTCAGTAATGGTGGGATTTTGTTGCATTGTTCATAAGTGTGGCATTTAAACCTAGGATGTGATCATACCATTTGGTAAGTTACTTCATCATTACCATTGTAAATGGTAATCATTCCATCAAACCGTCTTGCTTTAATTCCAACTTCTCTTAAGAACGATTCGCCAACAATAACATCGCCCATTCCTGCATCACGATAAGCACTCATATCTTCCAAAACTGCAAAATCCGTCACAACATAAAAGGTTCCAACAAAAATAGGCACATTCATTAAAGCTCCAACAACATTATCCCCTTTGTACTCCATCTTATCATTCATTATAGAGTTATGAAACTTTTTGGACATCACATTGACGTACAATAATGGGAAGAAGTTAACGTGTGTAAATTCAAATCCTATCATGCATGAAAACTTTAAGTTGTGGGCACAATCTATGTGGATTTTCTTGTCGTGGTCATAATAACTAGGGTAATCATCAATTCCAGTATCAAGATCCTCATCCCTAGTTCTAAATTCCTCAATGGTGGGCATTAAATCATCACCTTGATTTCTCCTAAGCTCAAATGGTTTATTTAGATCATTTAATTTGATGTAATCTCCATTTAAAGGGTCTAATGATCTATTAATCACCAAAGTCTCTCCCATTAGCCTAGCTTCTAAATCAAGCTCCATTCTTTCTCTTAAACTTAGCATCTAGACCCTCTTAGTTAAACTACTAGCAGGTTTAACACTTTTGAAAATAATCTTTTCTTCCCCAACTCTTAAAGTAATATTTCTCTTGTATCCATTAATTTTAGCATGGGTGGTAGAAAAAATGGTCGTCCAAGGATCAAGGTCACTTTGATATCCTCGAGTATATCTAGAATTATAAAGTCTACGGGGAAAGTAAATTTATCAATTCCTACTAGTACATTTTCAGCAATTCCTTTTGGATATTTCACTATCCTATCTGCTAATTCCATTGTTAGCTTAGTATGAGCTAATTCACCTAATCCTAAGTTAAGGTAGGTCAATAGAGGCATAACACTGATGCTAGCTCCTAAGTCAACAAGGGCATTATCAAAGAAAACATTATTAATATAGCAAGGTAGAGTGAAACTTCCCGGGTCTTTCTCTTTTCGGGGTATGGTGACATTGATATGTGAAGCTCCATAAGCTTTTATGAATTTTGGTCCATAGTTCCCCTCTTCTTCTTCACAGTAATGATTATCCAAACGACTTGGAAAAGGAATCGTCCTTTGTCTTGACTTGTATAATAGTGTTCTGTTCTGTCCGATGGATACGGCGTATTGGGATGATCTAATACGGCGTATCAAACTTGCATCAACTTCAATAGTGGTCGAAATTGACTTGACTTGGTCTCTCGGGTTTGTTTTAATTGAGTTTGGTAGGCTTCCAAATCCTCTTTCCTGTAGTACCTTGCTCATTTGCCCGATTTGGATCTCTAAGGTTTTAATTGATGCTCCTTGGTTCCTTATGGCAGCATCCGTTGAAGCTCGGATCTCTTTGATCAAATTGGAGTTTTCCTCGTGTCTTTTTGCCGATTCTCCCATAAATTTGCTCAAGGTGTCTTCCATTGATTGCCTTCGTTCTTGGTACGAAGGATTTGCGTTATTCCTTTGATAGTAATCTGGAGCCGTTGCTCTATATCCCCTTCCTTGAAAAGGTCCACCAAATTGTGTGTAGTACGCTTCTTCTAGGGTTTTCCCTTCTTCTTTAAGTAGGAAATATTTGGTGTAATGGAGTCCATTGCATTGTTCACATCCTACTTGAGCAGCATAAACTTTTTCATTTACCTTTTTGATTTATCTTCCAAGATTGTTCAGTTGTGCTTGTATTGCTGCTAATCCATCAGAAGTTTCAGTACTTTTGACTCTTGATGTTCCATTGTGCCATTTTTGAGAGTATTCAGCCATTTCTTGGATGGCTGTTTTTGCGTCAGCATCAGTCTTTGATGGTATGGCACCCTTTGAATCAAGAATTTGTCGAGTAGG
Organism: Tanacetum coccineum; assembly: GCA_026074375.1. Classification (NCBI taxonomy): domain Eukaryota; kingdom Viridiplantae; phylum Streptophyta; class Magnoliopsida; order Asterales; family Asteraceae; genus Tanacetum; species Tanacetum coccineum. The sequence continues at coordinate 13,626 of BQNB010084967.1, forward strand.
AACATGCAATCCATTATAGAACAAGACTACCTCCTGTATCTCTGTTAAATAGTGTTGAGGACACTTCATCAAGAGCTCTTTAAATCATTCCCAAGCTTGGTAGAGGTTTTCGTCCGGCTCTTTTTGAAAGTTGTTGATTTCTTCCATTTTCTTTGCAGTATGAGCAGGTGGGCCTTATTTGCTTAGAAACTTAGTCTTTAAATCTTCCGTGGTTGTGATCAAACCAGTTGGTTTGTTTCTTAGCCATCGACTTGCAGCTCCGGTAAGGGACATGGGGAAGGCTCTAAGAATCACTTGGTCTATAGCAATATTAGGAATGTGGAATAAATCCATGATCTTAAGAACTTTCTCGATGTGTTTGTTTGCATCTTCATGATCCGAACCACGGAAGGTGTTGGTACGTAGTTCCTTGAGAAATTGGCCTTTTAGTTCAAAACTAACTTTTTCCTCAATCTTAGGCCTAGTTCCTTGAGAAATAACTTTTTCCTCAATCTTCATGATCCGAACCACGGAAGGTGTTGGTACGTAGTTCCTTGAGAAATTGGCCTTTTAGCTCATGTATTGCTCCATAGTTTCCGCCATTGCTTCTTCTTTTTCTTCTTCCTCTGAGTACTCTTGGTCAGAAAATAAATTGAAATCAGGCGATCTCAACTCGTCAAGACTTAGTGTCTTGAAGTGTCTCCTTGATGATCAAAATTCTCGTTTAGGTTCTTTGTAAGGTATGAATAGTTCGCTATTTGAACTCCTTGTCATGCATTACCTGAAACAAGGGATAAACAATCAGTAGGATAGGCTCAGTAGAAAGAAAACACAGTAATATGTAATCGAATGCAGAAAGCTACTATTAATGTATCAGATGATTGATACACCGTATTCAATATAAGTGAATACGCCGTATTAATCTTTTGAACGAATACGATGTATTAGACAGAAAGTTGCATACGCCGTATCCTTTGGAAGTAGATACGGCGTATCCGATGGAAGTGGATACGCCGTATCGGGTTATCGACCAGAACATAGTATTAAGAAAAACAATTAAATATGCAAACAATTAAACACACATATATACAAACAAACAATTAAAGACAAATATACAAGATTTATAGAATATACAAGAATATACACTAATCTAAATTACACTACTCCTAAGGGTTAGATCAAATCTAATGCTAAAAACCAAAATATCAAATAAAAATCAAGATTAATTTTCACTCCCCGGCAATGGCACCAAAAACTTGATGCGTGTCGTTGTGTGGTGTATAATTTTATGTTTCAAGTTTTAAATTTATATTTTGTCGACTAAACCAGAAAACACACTCTAACAGGCAGTGTACCCGGTCGGTGGTTGTTTCGTGGTAAGTAGGGTGTCGAACACTTGAACCGAGGTTAAATCTCTCAATTTGTTAATATCTTGGTTATCTAATCTATGTTAATTCTAATCTATTCTAATCTATGCTAAATCTATGTCAGTCTAATCCTAATTCTAACAGGTAAAGGGGGGGTTTCAGCCTAAGAGACTGGCATGGTTTGTTGGTGACTACAATCAATTCAAGGCACTTTAACCCACACACGCAAATTAACAGAAGATAAAAGAGCGGTCTAGCCAAATATAAGAAAACTGTATGAATCATTATTAATCCGATTAGAATGTTGGTTTGTTTATTAAGTGCAATGATTTCTTCTCTCGAGGTGGCATATCATTCTTAAGACTTAGGCGGGACTTCTTCCTAAGACCTAGACACATTAATTCTGTCATAATTAAAGCATCCGCATAAAGCATCCTTATTTGTTGATTGTAATATATTTTAGGGATTAAAGCAATGGTGATCTTGTTAAACCCTAGCTCATAGAGACTTTACCCACTTACCGCTTAACGGTGATTTATACTCTAGTAGTCCACTTGTCTAACTATCCAATGGAATCAGTATGTTATTTGTTGAATTATCTAGGTTCACCTTCTAGTTAACACGTTTAATAAACCATTGGCAATATCCAATTAACTAGTTAAGCCCGAAGCGTATCCTAGACACAGATTTAAAAGGCCAATATTTATGATTCTATGATTCTAGATGTATAAATCACTATATGGAGAGCTATCCCAGACTCTAGATTACTTGGTTCGTATCACTAGATCCAGTTGAATGATAGGTCGCATACAAAAGCACGTAAACAAGTATCATACGATAAACATAAGCATTCAACGATAAATCAAGAAATCGAGATAAACAAAATTAAACATTCAAATCTTCATAATAATGGCTAATACCCGAAGGTATTAGCCTTCAAACATCATAATAAATACAAGAGCAATTATTTAGCCAAGGAAACTAACGGAGTTAACGAATGATACCAAAAAATGAACGATTACTAAAGTATATGGAATTACACTTTGTCTCCTATGGAATTGATAACGTTGTTCGACCTCTTCTGCCCTTTTTCTCCTCTAAAAATCAACTTTTGTGGTTTAGGTATCGAGGATATGATTTAGCACACTTAAAACTCATTTTTGAGTTTTCTATTTATCTTGTCTGGAGTCGGTCTCGATACGACGTATCCAATGGGTTGGATACGGCGTATTGGGGTTTCTTGGAGTAGGGACCACGCTTGATATCTTCTAGAATCTTCACATACTATATCTTTAATACGAAGTATTGATCTTCTCTAGATATAGCGTATAGATCTTATTTCCTTTGTGGTCTTTGGTGAGTGCAGGCACGGATACGGCGTATCTTCCTTGATGGATACGACATATTGGTAGTTAGAATCCATAATCTTCAAAATATCTTAGTTTAAGTTCCAGAATGCGCGCCTTTTGCTAAGTTTCACCAAGTACTCCATAATTACTGCATTTCTCAAATATAAACGATTAAGTAACAATTCTTTACAATAATCATACAAAATGTTTAATAACATAGGATAAATGATGTTATAAAATAGACGTTATTTGATGTCATCACTGTCTCTAAAATATCTTAATCACTAACATCTTTAGATCTTGTTTCAAGTGATCTAATCTCTTACTTCTCATCTCTCCCTCTATCAAGTGCAAGAGAAGAACATTCATATTCGCCAAGAAACAAAGTGTTATTTAGTGATCTCTCCTCTCTTCTTCTAAGAACCAAACCTCTATTGTATTTATCTTGTATATTTGTGTGATTCAGATTTTGTGTAAATCTGATTGTGTAGATCTTGTGATTGTGTATATCTTGTGAATTGGTAGATTGATTCTAGCTAAGATTAGGACTCGACATTTAGCTTAGTGTCAGAAAACAACGTAAACAACGTGTAAACAATTTTCTCCGCCTAAAGGGAGCTTGTTGACATAGTGAAATCTCGAGTAGGATACTCAGGGAGTGGAGTAGGGCGAAGAGGTTCTTTATAGCCGAACCATTATAAAATCTTGGATTCTTGGTTTGATTGTTCTTTTCCTTATCTCTTCATTATTATCATCATTGTTATTTAGTCTTAGTTTAGATTGTTATATTGTTGGTGCATATTGTTGATTGGTTAAACATACAACTCGAATCTAAACATTTTGAAAGCAAACTTTTAAAATACAAACGAACTTGTAAACTATTCAATCCCCCCCCCTTCTAGTTTCCATAATTGGTATCAGAAGCTAAAGTCACTCAAGATTTTTAAAATATATTGTATTTTAAAGCTTGAATCGATCTATGGATTCCGACAAATATCTAGAAGGGCAATCCATGTAATGACCACCAGTTTTTGAAAGTGATTGTTTTATTTATTAGAAAAATAGATTCGAGACATATGTTAAATCAAAAGATCTAGATCTGTGGCATGTTATTACTAACGATGATTTTCAACCCATTATTCAAAATCTGAAAACCAAACTTGATGAGGTTGTCCTTTTTGAAAAACAAATTGATGATCTTAAAAGAAGGCTTGCGAAAAATAATGAAGCCAAAATAGTTATTTACAATGCTTTGCCAAGAAAAGAATATGAAAGAATTTTCATGTGTAATACAGTAAAAGATATTTGGAGAACTTTATTAATCACCCATCAAGGTAATAATCAAGTCAAAGATAATAAGATCGACCTTTTGGTTTAACAATATGAACAATTCATCATTTCCGAAGACGAATCTATAGATAGTGTTTTTGCTAGATTTAATACTATTATTACTAGTCTAAAAGCTCTTGATGAAGGTTATTCTAGCAAGAATTATGTTAGGAAGTTTCTTAGGGCTCTACATCCTAAATGGAGAGCAAAGGTCACAGCAATTGAAGAGTTGAAAGACTTAACATAACTATCTCTTGATGAGCTCATTGGAAACCTCAAAGTCCATGAGATGATCATCAAGAAAGATTCCAAAATAGTTAAAGCTGAAGGAGAAAGGAGATCTCTAGCTTTAAAAGCTAAGAAGGAATCTAGTAATGAGGAGTGTTTGACTTTCGGAAGCGAAGATGAAGAATACGCCATGACGGTAAGAGACTTCAAAAAGTTCTCCAAAAGAAGAGGAAGATTTGTTAAACAACCAAGGAACGATAAAAAGACCTTTCAAAGAAGCCGAGACGACAAAAATGACAAGAGTGAAAGGAAGTGTTTTAGATGCGGAGATCCAAATCATCTTATTGGAGAATGTCCAAAGCCACCGAGAGACAAGAACCAGAGAGCATTCGTTGGAGGTTCTTGGAGCGATAGCGGTGAAGATGATGATGAAAAGATCCAAGACGAAGCATGTCTAGTAGCTCAAGCACCAAATAAGGTATGTTTGGAATCCTCTTACTTTAGTAATGAAAACTCATCAATAGATTATTTAGCTCTAGATAATGAATATGATAAACTATGAAAAATGAGCTTAAAGATAATCACCAAAAACAAAAGATTAAAAGCCACTAGAAATAGCTTAGAAAAGGAACTTAGAGTATTAAAAGATAAATTGTCCACACTTAATAAAAACAAAGGAGTTGATCTCGAATGCATAAAATGTCAATCATTTAAGATTGAAAATGAAAAACTTAAAGAGGAAGCTCCTAAACTAACCAAGTTTGAAAAGAGCACTGAATGCTTAAATGAAATGTTAAGTAATCAAAAACCCTCCGGTGATAAATTAGGTCTAGGGATTAATTCATTTGAAGCATCATCTAGTGGAACTAAGGAAATAAAATTTGTGAAAGCTCAAAAAAAAGCGTCCTCTGATGGAGGTCTCATAAATATGAGCGGCCCCCAAAGTGTTCAAGCGGCCCCAAAGCAATTATGGGCCGCCACCAGTTGGTACACCTGGATCTGAGAAAAGTGTATCTTTTTTAAAATCTATTTTGGGTCCTAGACCAAAACACATAATAGTAAACAACGTCAAAGTTATCGTTGCTAGTAATGATGAAGTTAAACAATTTTATAAAGCATTGTCAAAACCCAGAGTCGGATTTTCAAATCCAAAATTTAGATCAAAAACTCCACCACCTAAAAGAGTAAATAATAATTATTCATGTGCAAAAACACCAAAACCAAAAAGGAATATTGGTCGACAAAACCAACCTCATGGCTATCTCGTAGCTTGGAACAACTTCCAACGACAAAGTTATATGCCATGGGAAATGTGCCTTCCATTTCCACATCCCAACCAATTGCATCAAATGCAAGGGATGTTTAGCACTAACAACTTTGGACCCATGAGATATTGGGGACCAAATGTTTGAGTTGTTGTCTTATATAACTAGATATGCCTTGGAGTCGACTTGGAACCGGCGAATGGATTAAAGATATCGGATGCTCTAAACATATGACGGGTACCCAAAAGTTTTCCTCCACTTACAAGGCATACAATGGAGGTAGCGTCATTTTTGGTAGTAATCTTTGCGGTAACATCATTGGCAAAGGTACGATTTCTAATGACTCTCTAAATATAGATAATGTAGAACATGTTGATAACTTAGGATTTAACTTGCTAAGTATAGGACAAATATATGATAATAAGTGTAGAGTAACTTTTTCTAAACATGATAGTGAAATCACTAAGGACGGTAAAGTCATAGGTAGAGGTATTAGGAAGAAAGGCTTATATGTGATGAAATTAGGAAATAAGCCAAAAGACAAAATTTATCTTGCAACGATTGATGAAAATTCCACATTGTGGCATAGGAGATTAGGTCACGCTAATATGCGTCTCATTCAATTGTTAGCATCTAAGGAACTAGTTAGAAACCTACCTAAGCTTAAGTTTGATCAACATTTTTGTGATGCTTGTAAAATTGGAAAACAAGCTCACGCTAGTCATAAAGCTAAGAATATAGTCTCAACGACTAGATGCTTAGAACTCCTCCACGTGGATCTTTTTGGTCCATCCGCCGTACAGAGTTACGGAAGAAGCCGCTACACCTTAGTCATAGTAGATGACTACTCTAGGTATACTTGGACTAGATTCCTTAAGGATAAAACCGAAGCCTTCGATCAATTTGAAATATTTAGTAAGAAAATCCAAATCCAATTAGGATGTACAATAGTGTCAATAAGAACCGACCACGGTAGAGAATTTGAAAATGAGATGCAATTTTAGAGCATTTTGTAATGCCAATGGTATTACACATAACTTCTCGGCTCCACGCACTCCTCAATCAAATGGCGTGGTTGAAAGGAAAAATAGGACACTTCAAGAAATGAGTAGGACTGTGTTGAATGAGCAATCGTTACCACAAAAGTTTTGGTGTAACGCCGTAGATTGTTGATCCCATTTGAATAGATCTTGCTTAGCTTCTAAAAGGCTTAATTATATTGAATAAATCCAAGACAACTATGGTAGAAACTTTGATTGAATATTTCAAAGACTATGCGAAATCTAGTCTATGATACTAAGAATAATAAGCAATAAAACAGTAACAAACAAGATTGTATAATACCAAACTTTAAGCCTCAATATATTAATACGAACACTCTTGATAGTGTTAGGGTTATACAAAACCTTGAAGCTATAAATGACTGTATATGAAAATGAGATATATAAACTACATGCCTTAGGGGTCTCCTTTTATACACCAAGGAACCCTAATGGGCTTACAACGCATTTTCTACACATACATATCTTTTCCTAAAATATCTCATACATATCACTTTAGCAGTACTAAAACAGACTAACAGTACTAACTAAGTCTAACAGCAGAAACTCTTCTAGCAGTAGTAACAGTTGTACTGGCAGTACTAATATTACTCTAACAGTAGTAATGACTTAGAACATTTTCTTTGATCTTGAGCAGCAGTAACCACAACTAGCAGTTGTAACTTGAACCAGCAGTAGTAACAGTTAAGAATCCTTTTATTCCCAACAATCCTCCCCTAAACTTGATATTCATCATATTAATCATCAAGTTTCTTTAATAAAATCTTCTTGATCATCAGGAGGATGTATCCAAACAGTCTTCTACTTCTTAAGCTGTGATCTTGTAAATCTGAGAAGCTCAAATGCCATTTCACTTTCATGATCAACTTCTAGCCTCCTGCTCAACATTCTTGAAATCATTTCTTGTGTAAGTGGATACTTCTTTTCTACCAGCATGTGAATACAAATTCTAGTATCCATCAATAATAAATGAATTCCACATGAATCACATAACCTCCAGCTTATCAATGTGTAGTCCTGTTGAGCTTTCCAGATTTCATCTTCCTCACTTGGTTCAAATAAAGTTATGAGATCTCCCCAAAGTAATCTGTCATATCCTTCTCGGCTTGTTGTCAGCCTGTATAGATCTAACACATCTTGTCTGTCAAGATCATCAAGCATTGCACTGAATATCTTGTAATGTTTAGTACTTCCATCAGCCCTGATGATCTCATAATACATCTTGTCTTTTGCTAGAATGTGTGTCTTCCAGTCAACTATTGGATATTTTGTAGCTAATGAGTCAACATTGACAACTTCATCATCTTTTGGAACTATCTCTAAAAAAGCTTTAAGCTCGGCCTTCTCAGCATCATCCTCTACCTTTTGTCTTTTCACACTTTCTTCATCAAGCTTTTCACCTGCTCTTTTCTTACTAACTGCTTCCTTTCTACTGCTTTCAGCTTTCTTTCCACTTCCTTCCACTTCCTCTGAATCCATAGGAACAAATGAATTTACTCTCTTCATTTCTTTGTCAAACAACTTTTGGATCTCATCATAAGTTTTGTTCTTTAGCTGAGTATGTTTATATCCAGCTATGTTTTTTAGATAGGTAGACATTTGATTCCTCTTTTGAGCTTTAGTTGGTGGTTTTCTTCTAAACTCTTCAGCTCTAAGTTTTGCAAACGCTTCTTCCTTTTGTCCATAAGCTCTACATAAAGTTTTGATCTTTCTTCAATGGTTAATTCTCCCTGTTCTTCTGCTTGTATTCTCTGAGCTAACTCATAATCTACCTCCATCATAGCTTGAGTATTATCCCATGAAATTAAGTTAGCCTCTTCTTCTCTTTGTCTTGCAACCCTTTCTTCTTCTTCTAATTCAGCCTGTAACTCTTCTGAAAGTCTTTTAGCTATTTCCTCATCAAACTTGATCTAGTCCTTCTTCTTTGATGGCTTTTTTGTTTCAATCATTTTAGCTTTTCCTTGTCTTTTGGATCATTTTGTAGAGGAGGTACTGTTTTTTTGTTCCAGACTCACTAGGTTCTTGCATAGTTACTTCTCTTGTTGGTCTTGTAGTAGTCTCACTAGATACTTCTTTTTCTTTTGATTTTACACTTTTCATTTCATAAGAGTTTGAGCAATTGTGAGATCTTCATCTCTAATAAGAATTGTTATTGTTGGAGGAGTACTTGGTTCATCAGTACTAACAGATACACCAGCAGTAGTAACTAGTGCACTGGCAGTAGTAACATTAATGTCATGACTATACCTCCCCTGAGTCTCTGCATCCTCTTGAACAAATAAAATCCCTTCATCTTGTTTAAATTCATTCCTCCCCTGTTTGGATGCATCCTCCTGGTCACCTAAACTCTTTTCAGCAGAAGACTCTATCATGGATTTGAATAATCTCCTTTTGAGTTGTGGAGTTCTTGACTTTTTCTTCTTTTCCAACTGCTTAACTCTTTTCTTCAACTTTTTAATTTCCAAAGCTTGAGCATCTTTTGCATTCTCCAAGTCAAGAACCCTGTGAGACAATTTTGTACAAATTTCCATCAATTCATTTAGTTTCATTCTGTCCTCCCCACTTCCAAGTGTGTTAACTCTTAAGAGAGGTGGATCATTGGACTGTTTAGACAACCTCTCAAACCTAGTTTGAGCAGGTATGTCCCCCAATATGGTATATTGGTGCCTAGGACCACTACCTAAACTAGTTCCCTAAGGAACATGCTCATTAAGTGTTGTTATAGATTGGGTCCTATGTATGTTACCACTGTCATGCTCTGCTTCTAAGCTAGCAGCAGTAGTGGTAGCCCTTTCCACGCTGTCTCCCCTCTCCTCATAGACAGTCTCATCTACTATAAGGGGAATAGGTCCACTAGACTGAGATATCTCAATGGGCCTTTTGGTTTTCCTATGTTTGTAGGTCTTTTAGGGTTGTGATGATGATGCAACAATAGGGATTGGTTCAACATTAGATGGTGAAGCAGTAGTTGGTGTGTGTTGGGGTTCAGTGGGTTGTCCTAAACCTTCACCCACATCTGCTTGTGGTTATATTACCTTAGTAGCAAACAATGGTGTTATTGTCCTTGAAAAGCCTTTTCCTTCCCTTCTCATGTTTGCAAAAACCTTTTTAGTATGAGAAGGTGTAACATATTCATCATTAAAAACTGCTTCAAGATTTTCAATTTGATTGTTCAAAAACAGATGTAAAAACCTTGGATACATTAAAAACTTTTTAGAATTTGGATCTAAGTTTCTCAACATACCATCAAAAATCAATTTAGAAAAATTAAATTTTTGATTCTTTGCTAAACATATAACTGCAGATGCAATATTTGTACCAAATTCATTCCAAGCAGTTGATTTTGAACTTAAACATTGCAAGATGGTATGTATAAGATACTTCCATTGAGAGGAAAAATAAGATTTATAAAAAGTAAGTCTATTAGAAAGATTCTCATATCCTATTAATTGAAGGTTTTCAAAATTTTTAGTATTTGTGAGACAAGCAATACCATCCTCATCATTAAATTGAAGATCTCTCCTCACAGATGATTCTGATATTACTATAGTCTTACCGTTAACTTTGGCACATATTTGCCTTTCATTATTGACTATTTTAATCTTTGTAGTAGACCATAACTGCTCAATATAGGACACATATATCATTGGACTTACAGTTAAAGCATATCTGATAGGGCTATAATTCAAAAAGTCCACTATCTCATCAAAATCAACATGTTCTATGGATTTTTCCAAGTAGGCGACCATGTTATGTGAATCAACAAATTCTAAAGCCTCCATGAATGATAATTGTTAAAGTCGGTGATGAAATTGAGTTTGGGTTTTGTGATTGAGAGTATTAGTAAGATTAATAATGAATATTGTGTGATCGTATGCGCTTAAATAGGTAATATAGGAAACCTATAAGCGAAGTATCCCTTTTATAGTCCAAAAATACTCTTAGAAGTTGTAACTCCAATGGTAACCTGGCAGTAGTAAGTAGCCTGGCAGTACTAACTTTTGCCTAGCAGCATTAACTTTTGCCCAACAGTACTAAGTAATGCCCAACAACATTAACTTTTTGCCTGACAGCACTAACTTTTCGCCCAGCAGCATTAAGTCTTAAGTTACCAGTATAAACCTCAATTTCATCAAATAGTATTTCCAACCCATTCCAATCATCAATCTACCTAAACAACACTTCAGAGATTAAGCATTCTAATGCTAGCAGTCAAAAATTGAAAACGACTACAATCAAATGCCTTTGTGAGTAAATTTGCAACATTGTGATCAGTGTGAATCTTGATTACTTGAATTAATCTCTTCTCATATGAATCCTTAATGAAGTGATGTCTAATCTCAATGTGCTTAGTCTTTGAGTGAAACATTGGATTCTTAACTATGCAGATTGTGCTTTCATTGTCAATGAAAATCTTGGTATTCATGAAATTGTATCCATAATCCAGCATTTGATTTTGGATCCATAACACCTGTCCACAGAAACTAGATGCAGCTACATACTCTACTTCAGTAGTAGAGTTGGCAACTACAGTTTGCTTCTTGCATTGCCATGAAATCAATCTACTTCTAAGAAATTACAACATCCTGTTGTGGATTTCCTGTCTAAACTTGCACCAGCGTAGTCATTGTCAGTATAAGATTCTTTTCAAGTATCTAAAGATTCTTTTCACATCATGAAGATGTGAAACTTAAGGTGTGACTTGGAATCTTGCACAAGCACATACTGCAAACATTATATCAGGCCTTGAAGATGTTAAATACATCAATGATCCAATCATTGATCTATATAAGTGAACATCAACATCTTCAGCATTTTCATCCTTCATCAAAGGCTTTGAAGTCTCCATAGTTGTACTTGCTGTATTCACAGTGGAAAAATCAAACTTCTTCAAAATTTCATCCGTATACTTGTCTTGACTTATGAAAATCCCATCCTCTTTTTGTGTCACTTGCAATCCTAAGAAAAATGTGAGATCTCCCATAGAACTCATCTGGAACTTCTTATGCATCATCTTCTCAAACTCAATACACATCTCATTCCTTGTAGACCCAAAAATGATATCATCAACACATACTTAAACTAGTAGAATATCACCTTTAACCCTTTTAATGAACAAAGTCTTATCTATCTGACACCTGAGAAATCCATTGTCCAATAAATAGGTGGATATAGTCTCATACCAAGCTCTAGGAGCTTAATGTAGACCATATAATGCCTTTTCTACCTTATAAATTCTGTCAGGAAACTCTAGATCTTCAAACCCTGAAGGTTGACAGACGTAAACTTCCTCTTCAATCTTGCCATACAGAAATGCACTCTTCACATCCATTTGGTACACTATAAAGTATTTGAATGAGGCATAGGCTAAGAATAGCCTAATTGCTTCAATCCTAGCAACTGGAGCAAAAACCTCATCATAATCTATTCCCTCTTCTTAAGTGTAACCCTGTGCAATAAGCCTTTCCTTGTTTCTAACCACAATACCTCTCTCATCTTTCTTGTTCCTGTAGACCCATTTTGTTCCAATGGCTCTCTTGCCATATGGTAAATCAACCAAAGTCCAAACTTTCTGTAATTTAAACTGTAGAAGCTCATCCTGCATTGCTTCTATCCAGCTTGGATCTGTTAAAGCTTGAGTTACCTTTTTGGGTTCTACTTGTGATAGAAAACAAGCAAATAGATAATTCTGAAAGTCTTTATGGTTGATCCTCTGTTGCACTGAACTAAACATACCATGGTCAGTCACACTCTTTGTCATTCTTCTGGTTTGAGGTGCTGAAAGTATATCTCTAATGATTTGTTCAACTAGATGATCCTTGTGAATTCTGGTAGTTAGAATAGGACTAGCAAGGATATGTGTACCCAAATTAGTTATGTCAGCCTCTGCACCAACACCTTCATCATCATCTGAATAGACAATCTCTTCTAAATTAGGCATATTTGGATCATCAGCACATCCAATGTCTATGTTTTCATTAATAGCGTTATCTTCTATGCCAGCAGCATTAACAGTTAAACTAACAATATTAATATTGTTAGTACTGTTAACATCTTTGTCACCATTATTTTTTTGTTGAATCAATCTTTTAAATTCATCTCTTAGAACTTGATCATCCTTGTCATCTTGTTTACATGAAACTCTACTTTCTTTCTCTGGAACTTCAGTAACCTTCTTACCAGTATAATCTTCAGTATTCTTCTTTTTCTCCTCCTCTGATGGTTTGAATCCAGCATCAGAAGAATCATTAGAACTAGAAGAGAATGGTGGATCTTAAGTCAAAATTGGTAACAATATGTAATCTTTGCCAGGTACTATCTCTACTCTAGCTTTACCTGCATTATCACATGCTTTTGTACATGCACTACCATTAGATTGATTACATGCAACAACTGGCTCATAATTCATAGATTTTGTTAGAGCATCTATATCAAAAAGCCAATTTGGTCCACTTCCTGCAATATTAGGTGTATCCTCACTAAACTTGACATGCAGGTTCTCTTCTACTATCCTAGTTCTACTGTTGAATACTCTAAATGTTTTGCTATTTGTAGAATATCTTACAAAGAATCCTTCATCAGCCATTCCATCAAACTTACCTAGGTGATCTATGGTATTAAGGATTGTAACAGGACACCCAAATGGTATCATAAAGCTGAAGGCAGGTTTTCTACCTAGAAAAAGTTTATAAGGGGTCTTGTTGTGAGCTTGATAACTAACACCTATTTTGGACATTAACAAGCTGTATTAATGCTTCAGCAGAAAAGTTGTTGGTGATTTTGATTTAGCTAGCATAGTCCTATCAGCCTCTATTAGTGTCTTATTTTCCTTTCTGCTACTCCATTTTATTGTGGAGTTCCTAGCAACCATAATTCCCTCTAAATACCCTTCATTTCACAAAATTGTTTCATGACCTTATTCTTGATTCAGTCCTATTATCACATCTAATCACTTTCACCCTAAGGTCTATTAGATTTTCTATGCCTATTATAAATGTTTTAAAGATTTCACTAGTTTCATCCTTAGGTGGCTAAAAGAACCCATAAACCTACTAAAATGATCTGTGACTATTAGCAGTAAATCTTTGTTCATTAACTCTTTACAAATGTTGGGCCAAACAAATCCCATGTGCTCCTTTGTAATGGTTGGATGACTGTTTTGGTCTTACAAGAAGCTCTGTGTTGCTTTGTTGCTTTCCTTTCTGACAAGCAACATAGGTTTGATTAATTTTAAAAAGTTTTGAAGGTAAACCTCTTACAAGGTTTCCCCTTACCAGTTTATTTATAGTTTTGAAATTTACATGTCCAAGCCTCCTATGCCAAAGATTAGATTCATCTAATGTAGCTTTTACAAAGAGACAAGTGAGACCTCCTTGTGGAACAACATTCTTTAAATCAATATTGTACATGTTATCCTTTCTAGGAACTTTAAGTAAAACATGACTTTCATCAGTTAACTTAAAGTCTGGAGACAGAACAACACATTTAATATCAGTAAAAAAACACTATTCTTCTTGTCACATATTTGTGAGACACTGAAGAGGTTAAACTTTAGTTCCTTTACAAAATACACATCTTTAATATCCAATTTACCAGTTCTTATTTTACCTTTCCTAGTAATTTTCCCTCCTTTGGTACTACCTCCAAAGGCAACAAATCCTTCATCAATTTCTTCATAATCTGTAAGATAAGATATGTTTCCTGTCATGTGCCTAGAGCATCCACTGTCAAGCACTCATTTATCCTTCAAATCTTGTTGTGGATTGCCCTGCAAATAATGGTAGGAAAATTAATTTCTCTTGGGGACCCAAGCTATCACTGACTTGGATCTGCCTTGTGCATCAATATAGTCAAATATTTTAAAGTTCATTTGTTAGAAATACGAAAAAGTATTGGTCACTTCCGATATAAGTAGTCATAGCTCGTAGTAATTAGTAATGTTATGTTAGTAAGCTAATCGGGCCAAAGATACATAGTAAGCCTATAACACAAGCCCATGGCGGGTTATGCTAGGCATATATAAACCCTCTCCACACATGGAGAGGGTGTTGGTTGTTCTTTTCTCACATTACACTAATCTAATATTTCCTTTTTATTCTCTCTCTCTAAGTGTTCATCCAACCATCTCTTTCCCTCTCTAAAACTCTAAGTGAATCATTCCATTTATGTGTTAAGATATTCTACAATTGGTATCAAAAGCCATGGGGTGTTTGTGAAGGTTTTGTGTGCGCTTCTTATACCCTTTTGTGTGTGAGTTTTAGTTCGAATCCATCAAAGAGTTTTCACTTTTTGAGGGTTTAAAAACCATAAAGCTTTTAACTATCTTTCTTAGTTATCTTAGTATATACTAGAAGTACAAGAAAATCTTTCAAAAACCATAAAAAATATCATCTTTTTGAGTCTT
>BQNB010084968.1:0-28606 GCA_026074375.1 Tanacetum coccineum
CTCAAACCATACTTCAGAGGTAAGGCTTTAATCATTAGGTACTCAATATGCTTAGCCTGCAAATGTTAGTCCAAAACCAAGAAGAACACAAACCAGAGTAATTTCTTCTTGCCAGTACTAATTAAAACTAGCAGTTTTAACTAGCAGTACTAGTTATAGTTAGCAGTACTAGTTGATACAACTAACAGTACTAATTATAACTAGCAGTTTTAAGTGTGACCAACAGTATTAACTAGCAGTTTTAAATATAACTAGCAGTACTAGTTATACTTAGCAGTACTAATTGATACAACTAACAGTACTAATCTTTTACACACTTTACAAAGACACAGAGAGATTAAGGTTTTTAGAGATTTAGCATTCCAATACTTGCAATCAAGTATTTAAATCTTCCAACATCTAAATCTTTTGTAAGTAAGTCTACAAAATTGTTATCTGTGTGTATCTTAACCACTTGAATTAACTTTTTATCATTGCAGTCTCTTATAAAATGATGTATAATCTCAATGTGTTTTGTTTTAGAGTGTGCAACAGGATTCTTAATAATGAATATAGTACTGTTATTATCAATATGTATCATGGTGTGCATAAAATTATACCCATAATCTAGCATTTGATTTTAAATCCAGAGTACTTGTCCACAACAACTAGCAGCAGTCACATATTCAGTTTCAGTAGTGGAGGTGGCCACCATAGTTTGTTTCTTGCACTGCCATGATATCAATCTGCACCCTAGGAACTGACAACCTCCTGTTGTAGACTTCCTATCCAAGCTTGCTCCAGCATAGTCACTATCAGAAAATGACATCAATTCAAATGGAGAATCTTTAGGATACTAGAGGCCTAGTTTTGGTTAGCCTTTTAGGTACCTAAAGATTCTTTTCACAGCACGTAGGTGTAACACTTTGGGTGTAACTTGGAATCTTGCACATGTACATACTACAAACATATTGTCTGGTCTAGATGATGTAAGATAGATCAATGATCCAATCATTGATCTTTAAAGATGAACATCAACATCATCACCTTCTAAGTCCTTGAGCAAAGCTTTTTTTGTATCCATTGGGGTGTTGGCTATCCTTACATCTTTATAATCAAACTTCTTTAGAATTTTAGCAACATATTTATCTTGACTAATAAATATGCCATCATTCTTCTGCTTTACTTGTAATCCCAAGAAGAATGTAAGTTCTCCCATAGAACTCATCTAAAACTTCTCATGCATCAGATTTTCCAATTCAGTACATAGCTCCTTCTTTGTTAAACCAGAGATGATATCATCTACATATACTTGGACCAGCAAGATATCACCTTTATACCTTTTGATGAATAAGGTCTTGTCAATCTTCCCTCTCTGAAACCTATTGTCCAATAGATATGTTGACAAGGTTTCATACCAGGCTCTAGGAGCTTGATGCAGTCCATATAGTTCTTTTTCAACCTTGTACACTCTATCAGGGAAGTCTGGATCTTCAAATCCTGGTGGTTGACATACATACACCTCTTCTTCAATCTTCCCATAGATAAAAGCACTCTTTACATCCATCTGGTACACCACAATGTCTTTAAAAGAAGCATAAGCTAAGAATAGCCTAATTGCTTTAATTCTTGCAACAGGGGCAATTACTTCATCATAGTCAATCTCTTCTTCTTGTGTGTACCCTTGAGAAACCAATCTTTCTTCATTTTTAATCACAATACCTCTTTCATCATTTTTTTTCCTGAAGACCCATTTAGTGCCTATGGCTCTTTTTCCATTTGGAAATTTTACCAAAGTCTAAACTTCTTGCAACTTGAATTGTAGAAGCTCTTCCTGCATAGCCTCTGTCCAGCTTGGATCTTCTAATGCTTGAGCTACCTTCTTGGGTTCTTCTTGTGATAAAAAGCAAGTGAACAAAAATAATTGAAGGTTTTATGGTTTGTTCTTTGTTTAAGAGTAGTGCCAACAAACCAAGTTCCTCCAAACAATGTGCATTTACTTGTGTTGTTTATTGCTTGCAAATCATCCCAATACTTAATCAAGGGGATGATCTATTATGAATTCTTTGAGTAGTTGGAAAAGACAACCGACTGTCGATTTAGAATCCAAATTGCTCAAGTCAGGTATCTGCACCAACATCCTCATCATTTCAGAAGTCAAATATGCTATTCTCTATCCAGAGAATAGGCATATTTAGATCATCTTAAGTTGACTGCTTGTATTTCATCAACATTATTAACTTCATATATGCATTGTTAGTACTGCTAACAAATTATTTTCCCTTCTGATGTAACACCCCCAAAATGGTCGAAGCGGAAGTAAGGTATCCGGGGCGTGGATACATATCATATCAATAACACAGAGATAATACAAGAAGCAACACAAAAAGTTGCTTAAAACTGATACATAGGATTTATTAAAGTATTCTGATACGAAAGCCCCGAAGCTTTTACTTATATTGTTACATAGATTTATCAGCCCCTAACGGATAAACAAAACATGTAATATGCGACTAAAATCTTTAATCATGACTTCAAAATATAACCCCAATGTATCCTTCGCACCTCGTGCTTAATGACCTCCTTAAAAACATTGCATTTAAAAACGTCACATAAAGTATTTGTGAATTCCATAGGTTTTAATAAATTGAACAAGCAACCCGCAGACTTCCCTGTGCTAATGCAACAGAATTCAGACATCACAAATGTATTTACGTTTTCCTAAGCTCATGACCCCGAAACTCCGCCATAATTGAATACAAATATAGATATATATTGCCTACATTTGCCCGTGGAGATTGAAGTTCAACCCATAACATCAGTAACCGACAATGAAATTACGATTCGTTACCCTGGTGATACTAGTTCACCGAACGGGAAAGTCATCCCAAATAGATCTATTTATAATCATCGCTCTCACATAATGTAAATCCACGACTACATATATGTAATATTAACAGTTCATGATTCATGGCACAGTGTGTTAGTCGCTACTTAGGCAAAACGTAATCATGAAAAAAACGTACACTTGCATCCAATATTGTAAAAACGAGCATATTTTTCTCACCCAAAACTAATAAAGAATGATTAAAGTAAAAACGTGGGGCTATGAACTCACCTCAAAATGAATTTGATACAGTAGTATATCACTACTGATTAAGCGTCACGATAAAGAACTGAATGCAAACCTAATAAATTGTTTAGGTCGATTAAGAAGACGCTAAGCATACAGACGAATAGATACACAATACAATGCCACATATTACTTGTAGTGAATTTGAATAATCATTGATGTATTTATGGAAATAGGAAAGGTTCTGATCATTTATTAATTAAGAATTGTACTATCGTTTGGGCTATCTTTAATGATAAAAGGTCATGACAGTAATTTTGAGAGTCCTAGGACCACTTTAAATCTGTACAATCCAGAACACGTCCAATACTTACTCCGAAGAGCCCCCGATATCCTTTATATAAAAATTCCTATCTAATATAGCACTTGTAGTTAAAAATTGATATTTAAATCATAAGGAAAACATGTATATGATATAATAATTATAAAAGTAGATTTTCAAAGAAACTAGTTTTTGAGAGAATAAGTAGTTATAACTTGAACTGTACAATCAATTCGATTTCTTAACAATATAACTTGATTCCGGAGTCTATGATTATCTAATAAGTACTCTACATTTCTCAATATAAAAGTTGATTTTCAACCTCTGTTTTAATCAATAATAAGTATTATACCTCAATATGGGAAACAATTAGGGTTTTATATGAGTCTTGAATATGTTTTTTACATTAAATATTTTCATAAAACAAGCATAACAAGATATAGATATTGATCAAGGCATGCATATATAAATGTAATAAAGCAATAAGGATGAAAATGGAACCTTTTTTGAAATTATAACACCACTTAAAAAGTTTTTCCCCAAAAATCAGATCCAAAAGATTCCAAGCTTAACTTCAAAAACACTTTTCTTGCAAATCTTTTCAAACTTAACCAAATCTTCAATCTCTTAGAACTCACTTAGGAATTGTATAAGAACACTTATATGATCAAGAAAAATTCAATGCAATTGTTTGCATTCATTGAAGGGGTTTTGAGCCTGGAGCTCGTTATAAGGTAAAGGATGGTTTAGTTTGATTTTCAAGTAAAGAGAGAAGTGTAGATGGGTTTTTCTCTTAACTCCTTGCACACCTATTATACTAGCTAAGTATCCTTCATCATATTCCTTGGTCACTTAGCCTTTGCAAGGTGTCAAGTGCGGTATAGCACAAGTTTGAGAATAATGGTTTTGTTTTGGCTAGTACATAGCATACAAGTGGTGAAAGGTTACATGCAATAAGGTTCCTATTATGTCATGGTGACCAAAGGCCTTCTAGATTGGCTTACCTTACACGTTTTAAGGTTAGGGTAGATATGGCTGAGCATTTGTATCATTTATCTAGTTATATAAGATTATATAATGTCCTAAAGTAACATATGTTTAATTAAAAAGTATATACTTGCATATGTAAATGTATTAATTTCAATTCCTTTAATATTAAAATGTCTAATGTGATGAAATATATTGAGTTTTTACTTATACTTAGTATTGAGTTTTCAAATTGTGGGTATTCGATGAATCGTAGATAAATTAACGTGCTTCCGGAAGGCTTAAACGCGCTTTATCGCAGAAACGTAAACATTTATACGTAACCAACAAAAATAAAATGTGCAATGTTGATAATTATCCTCTTAATATCATATAACACTTGATAGTATGGGACAACATATAATCGTTTAATGCCCGATACATTGTAGATCATTTTATAGTTTACGCGATTTAACTAACTTTTATAGTTTAAGAGCAAACGCGTAAAACCCTAAAAATAAATTGTGCATTACATAATGTCGTACAATGACCTAAGTTATGAGGTGTTATACTTGATCTTTACTTTCACTTTCTATTCTTAGAGGTGAGAGTCCATTGTCTTGAGAAATAGTTGGATCTTGGGAGAGTGGTGGATTAGCTTTCCTTAATGGTAGCAGGATGTACTTTTGGACATATTATGTATCTATTCTATCTTTTGTACCTGAAAAACCATTAGTTTGTGTTCCTGTAACAATTGGCTCATAATTCATTATTATTGTTAGTGCATCAATATCAAACAGCCAATCTTGTCTACTACCTATAATATTAGGTATACTCTCATGAAATGTAATATGCATGTTTTCTTCCACTTTCCTTGTTCTACTATTAAATACTCTAAAGGCTTTACTATTCAGAGAGTATCCAACAAAGAAACCTTCATTAGCCTTTCCATCAAATTTTCCTAATGCTAAATGGGATTAAAGAATGTAAAATGACACCAAATGGTCCGAAACAAACTTAAAAGTGAGTTCTACCATAAAACAGTTCATAAGGGGTCTTGTTATGAGGCTTAACAACTAACACTCTATTTTGAACATAGCAACCAGTATTAACTGCTTCTGCCCAAAAAGTAGTTGGTAATTTAGAATCAGCTAGCATAGTCCTAGCAACCTTAATTAGTGTTCTATTCCTCCTCTCAACAACTCCATTATGTTAAGGATTTCTAGCCATACAGAATCGTCTCAAAATACCCTTCTTTTTACAAAAATTATTTATTTCTTTGTTTTTGAACTCAGTCCCATTATCACATCTAATCACCTTAACTCTGTGATCCACTAGATTTTCTATTCCAGTTATGAAAGACTTAAGAATGCCACTAGTTTCATACTTAGTAGCTAGAAAGAAAACCTATGTAAACCTACTATAATCATCTATGACAACTAGGCAATAGATTTTCTTATTGATGCTTTTTACAAATGTTAGACCAAACAAGTCCATATGTAACAATTGTAAGGGGAGACTGATTGAGTTTATTGTTTTGCACTTATAAGAGGCTCTGTGTTGCTTTCCCTTTTGACAAGCAACACAGGTCTGTTCATTTTCAAAAAGTTTGGTAGGTAAACCTCTGACAAGATTTCCATTAACCAGTTTATTCATGGTTTTAAAATTTAAGTGACCCAACCTTCTATGCCAAAGTATAGATTCATGAGATGTGGATTTTGCAAAAAGGAAAGTTAAACCTCCTTTAGGAACAATGTTGTTTAGATCAACACTATACATATTGTTCTTTTTAGGAACTCTAAGTAACACTTGAATTTCATCAATTAACTTAAAGTTTGGAGATAAAACAATACATTCAGTGTCATTAAAAAGAACACTATTCTTTTTATCACACATCTGTGAGACACTAAAGAGATTAAACTTTAACTCTTTGACAAAATACACATTTTCAAAATCTAGATTACCAGTTTTAATGGTACATTTTCTTATGATTTTCCCTCCTTTGGGGTTCCCTCCAAAAGCAACATATCTTCCATCTATCTCTTCATAGACTGTAAGATATGATATGTTTCCTATCATGTTCCTTAAGCATCCACTATCAAATACTCCTTTGTCATGTAAATCCATATATGGATTACTCTCTAAGTCAGAGCTTGAAGCTGAGCTAGAACTTGGAGATGAGTAAGCCATGAGTGCATAGTTTGGCCCTTCCTCTGCCTAATCACTCCAATCATACCCACCAAAACTATCACATGACACCAAAACTGTGGAAGTAGGTGTTTCCACAGGCATACTCCTTCTTAAGTCTTTGTTCTTGTAGTCTTCATTCCTTAGAGCTCTGCATTCTCTAGCAAAATGTCCCATTTTTTGACAGTTGTAGCACTCCACTTTGGACTTATCAAATCCAATGTTCTTATTGGTATTGACTGTAAGCTTCCTTCCAGTATTCTTCAAAAATCTTATAGCCCTCATAGTTTACATGGCCATTTGCCATCTCAAATCCATCTCTTCAATGTCATCTGGATGGATTTGTTGCAAGTCCTCATGTACAAGTTAAGAACTGTTTGATTGACCAACAAAGAATGAACAGATAACAGCATCACTCAAGCTATCAATGTTTGCAGCATTAGCTTAAGTGCTAGCAGTTGAAACACCATAAGCAATATTAGTTGTTTCATTAGTATTGCTAATGTTATTATTTGAAGAGGACACAAAAGTAATGTTTTATGTGTTTAAAGTTGAGCCAGACATCCCTCCAACTTCTGGTTCATACACCTTGAGATTGTTGTAGAGATCATCTACGCTCGTTGTCTCTAACTCAGACTTGTTCCTCCACACAACAACATGTGTATTCCATTCTGGTGACAAACTTCTTAACAACTTCTGGTTCACATCTTCTTGTGAAAGCTTTTCACCTAAAAGCTCCAAATGACTTACAAGCTTTTGAAGCCTGTTAAAGGTTTGATCAAGCATTTCAGAGCTTAAAGTAGTGAAGTTTTCATACTGCTGCTTTAAGAGATTTCTTTAAGTCTTCTTAGTTGCAGCATTTCTACCAAATCTCTTTTTTACAGCTTCTAATAATAGATTACCATCCTTTATAGAGTTAAACTTTATATGATGTTCATTTGGAATGCCCATCATTAAAGTACTTATGGCTTTCACTTCTAATCTTCTCTGAGCCCTATCTTTAGCAAATGTAATGGGCAGTGGTTGAACAACGCCTTCTACTACATGTGTTTTTGGCAAGGTTGTACCATTCTCTACGACTTCCCAAAGAGAGTAGTCTATCATCAGGATGTATTGTTCAATTATCATTCTCTATAACTCAAACTCTCTAGGTTTGTGTATGGGAACTTTGGATGTAGCTACCATGTGTGCAGACTCTGAATCCATATCTTCTAGCAAAGAGTTCTTCTGTATTTAGACAGATTCTTGTATATCACAGCTTCTCGACTGGCTCTGATACCACTTGAGAGTCCCAAACTACTTGTTGGGAAATAAAAGACTTCAAGATAATTCTTAGAGGTTACTGCTGTTCAGGTATAAATTAGTGATGTCAAGCATACTTTATACTATTGGTGATTCTAATGAAAATTATACTAAGTAGTTAGTACTGGTAGTATAAAGTTACTACTGCTAGTTACTACTGTTAGTATGAAGTTACTGCTGCTAGTAAAAGTTAAGACTGCTCAAAAATGAAGAGTGAAAATATACTAAGTAGTTACTACTGCCAGTACAAAAGTTAGTACTGCTAGTATAAAAGTTACTACTGTTAGTATAACTTAGTACTGCTTGTGATTCAGTTAATGCTGTTGAATGATTACTGCTACTTGAAGAGTTTCTACTGTCAGAAGGATATTGAAGATGATAAAGACGTGTGAAGAGATAAGCATAGACTTATTTAAGGTGTATATTCTATAAAGTTAGAAAGATATGTATATGGTTAGAGTTATAGAAGATCTTAAAAGATTTGTAGTTATATTGTAAAGGACTCCTTGGTGTATAAAAGGAGATCCTAGGTTAAGGTTTTAGATATCTCTTTCACATACGTTTTCATAGCTCCAAGGTTGTAAATCGTAACACTACCAAAGCGTGTTCGTATTAATATATTGAAGCTTGTTGTTTTAATTGTATCTCTGTATTTTACATACATTACTGTTATTCTTCTTAAGTGTTATAAACTAGATTCCGCATAATTTATATCATTCACAAAAAGTTTCACACTTAGTACTTTTGGATATATCCAAGGATACAAAACCTTAGATCAAGCTAAGTTAAAGATATGTTCATTTAGGACCATCAATACTACTTGAATAGATTGAGTTCCTTAGCTTGTGTAAGGGTTTAGTTATACTAGATAAGTCTAACACAACTATAGTAGAAACTGTGTTTGAGTGTGTTAAAGACTATGCGGAATCTAGTCTTTAATGTTAACAAGAATGTTTGAATAAAATAGTAGAACTATGAATAACAAGTTTAACACAAGCTCTAATATTATTTATGATAATAATACGAATACTCTTACAGTATTAGGGTTACAATAACCTTGAAGCTATAGACTTAAGTGGGAAAACTGATATCTAATTCTATGCCCCCATGACCTCCTTTTATACACCAAGGAGTCCTTGAAGACTTACAACAACTTGCATAATACTCTATTCAGTTCTAGATCTAGATCTAGCTTTACATGTAATCTAATCTAAAACTGACATATTCCTATACAGATCACCCATGCTGATAACCCACGCTGAGCATATGATCAGCACTAAGAAGTACTAACTCATAGCACGTGTCTAACACTAAGCAATACTAACAACACTAGCAATACTAAGTCTTCATCGAGTTGTCTTGAGATCTTTAGTAGTCTTAAGTTAGTACTGGCAGGACTAACTTACTTTAGTAGTACTAAGTTTACTCTGGTAGTACTAACTTTCCTTTAGTAGTACTAACTTTCCTTCAGCAGTCTTGAATTAATACTAGCAGTACTAATTTACTCAGGCAGTACTAAGTGTGTAGACTTTTAATTCCCAACAACTTGATTTTATTAAAACCTGACACATTTATTGTTATTAATCATCGATCGACGCTTTATAAATCAATTACGTTATATAATTAACATAATTTATCATCAACTAACTTTTGAAGAAACTTAAAACTATAATGTATCACGTTACAAGGGAGCTTAATGTAAGGGGTTTCATTTAGGTATACGTTTTGACGAGTTTGCTGGATTTACGATTTAAAGTGTCTTGGCTCCTCAAACATTTATTACATGATCTCTGAATTATAATTGCCCGAACAGTGATACGATATTTCCATAATATTTCAATCAAAGTGATATTACATTATGACATAAAGTCTGAAAGCATATCCAATCAATCTAAGACTTGACATATTACCCAGGTTATGTGACGAAGCCATTACTTCATTTCATATACTTTTGCCATCAATCTGATTTCCTTGTATTATTAAGGTGAGTTCATAGCCTTGCATTTCAATCTTTCAAATGTTTTATAAACCCGCAAGGGGGATACATGCTATAAACCATGAATGCAAGTATTTTTCTGTATGCTATCCTGATTCATTATTGCCTAAGTACCTACTTTTTCCATTAAGACCCTACTATTATGAACCATTAATTACTCTTCGGAGTGAGCACGAACGTTGTAAATAGATCTATTTGGGACTGGACTCCCTGTTGGTGAACCTATACTTTCGGTAACCAATAGCACATCATTAGAAATAACTATGCGGGTGTTTGGCAAAGGCACCCATTGGGGCAATAACTTGTGATTATTAAATATCCTAAGGCTTCGGTGTCATGAGCTTAGAGAAATAATAATGATTTCTATGATAATTATACATGCATGGAATTATAACAAACTATGGGTGTATAACAACGTAACCCACTATTGAACTTGCATTCAAAATATTTAACTTAAACCTATGAATTTCACTCAACCTTTGTGTTGACTTTTTAGCATGTTTATCTCAGGTAATTGAGCAACTTATGGCATGGAGTGGCGAGCGGTACTGAAGATGGCTAAAACTGTTATCATTCAAACATTATGTGTTCGATGTAATTTTGGGAACCTCACTTTTTGTCAAAAATTCCTGATGAATAAATGAAATGATAACTTATCTTTTTAAAAACTCTCTTTACGATTCATTTTCTAAGATTATAACCGTTGTACTAGGAAATAATACCGCCAGATATATGCTCATCTAATGTAAAAATGGGGTGTTAATAGATTCCCGATAGAAGACGAAGAATTGACAGTCAAGCTGTAGAAAGATGGTAAGGGGAGAAGATCAAAGTATTAGGCAATATATCGTGCACGAAAACTAAAAAATATATTCAAAGGAGGATGCCATAATTTTTTTGGCTCAAGTTACAAAGAAGGAAACCGAAGACAAGTCAGAGGAGAAGCGACTTAAGGACGTGCCGACTGTACGAGACTTTCTGGAGGTTTTTCCAAAAGACTTGCCTGGATTACCGCCAACGCGACAAGTTGAATGTTCAAATGTGAACTTGGTCCTGGTGCTGCCACTATGGCACACTTCCGATATAGATAAGCACCGATCGGCATTCAAGAACTTTGGTCTACTCAACTGCAAGAACTTTCTGACAAATGGTTTATAAGACCGAGTTCCTTACCCTGGGGAGCCCCGGTCTTATTTGTCAAAAAGAAGGATGGATCTTTTCGGATGTTATTGACTACCGCGAGCTGAACAAGCTGACTGTGAAGAATCAATATCCACTTCCAAGAATCAATGACATGTTTGATCAGTTGCAAGGGTCTAAGATCGACCTGAGATCTGGTTATCACCAACTCAGAGTTTAAGAGGAAGACATTCCAAAGACGGCATTTAACACATTACAGTCACTATGAGTTTCAAGTGAGTGCGAGTTTGGACTAACTAACGCACCGACGATATTCAAGGATCTGATGACTCGTGTATGCAACCTTTACTAGATAAAATCGTGATTGTTTTAGTTGGTGACATCCCTGATCTACTCTAAGAGCGAAGAAGAGCACGCAGAACACCTTGGGTTAATTTTGGAATTACTTAAGAAGAAAGAACTGTACGCCACGTTTTTAAAATATGAATTTTGGCTGTCGAAGGTACAATTTCTTTGTCATGTGATTGATAGCGAAGGCATTCACGTAGACCCAACTAAGATTGAGTCAATCAAGGATTGGGCATCGCCCAAGACTCCGACAGAGATTCATCAATTTCTAGGTATTGCTGGCTATTACCGACAATTTATCGAAGGTTTCTCAAAAATTGCCAAGCCTATGACGAAGCTGACTCAAAAGAACATGAAGTTTGATTGGAGTGAAAAGGCAGAAGCTGCATTTCAACTGTTAAAGGAGAAGTTGTGTAGTGCACCAATTTTTGGCTTTTACCCCAAAGTAGTGAAAACTTCGTGGTTAACTCGGATGCTACTCGGTAAGGACTGGGCAAACAGTTTTTGATTCAAAAGGAAAGGTCATAGCCTACGCGTCACACCAACTTAAGATTTATGAGAAGAATTACACGACACAGACTTAAGCTTTGGAGCTATAGCGTGTTTGCTCTCAAAATGTAGAGGCATTATTTGTACGGCACAAAATGCGTTGTGTTCACTGATCATAAGAGTTTGCAACATATTCTAGATCAGAAAGAGTTGAACATGAGACAACGTAGATGGTTAGAGCTGTTGAGCGACTAAGAATGGGAGATTCATTATCATCCAGGAAAAGAAAATGTGGTGGCGGATGCCTTGAGCCGAAAGGAATGGATTATGCCACTACGAGTTCGAGCTTTAGTTTTGACAATTGGTCTGAACCTTCCTTTGTAGATCTTAGAAGCTCAGGTTGAGGCAAGAAAGGAGGAGAATTATGGAACAGAAGATCTATGTGGTATGATTAAGAAGCTAGAGCAACGTACTGATGGAACGTTATGCTTGAATAGAAGAAGTTGGATACCTTATCGAGGTAACTTAAGAGAGTTGATTATGCACGAGTCGCATAAGTAAAAGTATTTGGTACATCCTGGATCGGAAAAGATGTACCAAGATTTAAAGAAGCTGTATTGGTGGCCGAATATGAAGGCTGAGATTGCCACCTACGTCAGTACCCTTGGGGTAAATTATTGTTTGTTCGATTCTCTTGACGCATTCTTGATCGTGGTTCGTGGAACTAGCATTCGGGTGATATTTGTTAACGTGTAGTGTATGAACACGTGGAGGTTACTTACTTTAGTAACTTAAGGGTTTTCGGTTTAGCATGTATTACACACATGCGTATACTCGAAGAAGTCTTCGGATCTTCACGTAGCTTGGTTGCTACTCGGTATGTTTTCTGTTTATATTTTACGTTAATTATAATTCCTATATGAATTTGATCCGCTGCATAACTCGTAGAATATTATGTGTAATATTATTTGTTATTAGATAACAATTTCCAACAGCTCTAGGTACTCAATTGGATATGAGTACGGCTTATCATCCGCAAACCGATGGTCAAAGTGAAAGAATCATCCAAACTTTGGAGGACATGCTGCGTGCTTGTGTGATTGATTTTGGGAAAGGTTGGGATAGACACCTACCTTTGGTGGAGTTTTCTTACAACAACAATTATCACACTAGTATCAAAGTTGCACCATTCGAGGCGTTGTACGGTCACAAGTGTCAATCACCCATTTGTTGGGCTAAGGTTGGAGACGCTCAGCTTACCGGCCCAGAAATTGTTCATGAAACAACTGAGAAAATATTTTAGATCAAGAAGCGCATTCAAGCTGCTCGTGATATGCAAAAGAGTTTAGCCGATAAGAATCGTAAGCCCGTGGAGTTTCAGGTTGGAGACATGGTCATGTTGAAAGTGTCACCATGGAAAGGGGTGATACGTTTTAGAAAACGAAGAAAGTTGAACCCTCGTTATATTAGACCATTTAAGGTACTCGCTAAGGTTGGAACGGTTGCTTGCAGACTTGAACTCCCAGATTAATTAAGTCGTGTTCATAACACTTTTCATGTTTCTAATTTGAATAAGTGTTACGTCGATGAACCACTTGCTATATCGTTGGACGAGATTTAGATTGATGACAAGCTTAAATTTATCGAGGAACCCGTCGAGATCATGGATCGTGAGGTGAATCAATTGAAACAAAGTTGTATTCCGAGTGTTAAGGTGCGTTGGAATTCAAGGTGAGGTCCTGAATTCACTTGGGAACGCGAAGACTAAATGAAGAAGAAGTACCCACATCTCTTCGCTAAATCTAAACCTACGTCTGAATCAACATCTTAAGCTTTGAGGACAAAGCTCTTCTAACGGGGAAAAGATGTCACACCTTGTAAATTTCAGGTCAAAATTTTAAACTATTCCGATCATCATTTTGAATTTTATCCGTTACGTTTGAATTTAACCTAAAACCAAGAGGTTATCCCACGTAAATATGAAAAACGTCACCGGACCATTCCGGATCCGGATATTGATTAGTCGTGATATTATATTGTTAGATATTAGAAAAAGACTCGGTCACCCCATGTATTGTACCATCTATTATAGCTTGTAGTTTAACGTTTAATATATAATGTTTGATAATGGGCCGGGTTATAAAGCCCAACGTGTAAGCCCATATGTTAGCCTTAATTTTATTAAGTCAAACAAGAATGTCATCGGTCTTATTGAGTCAATTAGGTCTTGTAATGTAATAGGCTAGTCGGGTATTAACGGGCTTGGAATGTAAACTAATATTGTCCATGTACCGGGCTAAAATCCCAAGTTAAACCAAGCCTAGCCCACTAAGTAAGCCCATGTGCCAAGTAATTGGCTAAGGGTATAAAAGAAACCCTCTCCTCACATGAAGAGGGTGTTGGTTACATTTTGTTTCATTTTTGTAACTCACCTTTTCTCTCTAATATAATATTAATTTATGTTTCCTTTCTCTGTATATTTCTTATTATTTCGGCTTATATAGCTTTATAGGGGTTTGCTTATTGTGTTGTGATATGGATTAGTTATTGGGATAACATTTGGTATCAATCGCCACGGGTGGGTTTAGTGTTTGTTTGTGGTATTCTTTTTGAGCTTATTATCGTCTTGCTTTGGGATTATTAAATATACGTTTTTTTTAATTTGCAAAATTACATCAAAGCTGTTTCATTTTTCATTTTTTACGTATCATCTTATTAAATGGGAAAATACTAATATTTTAGAGTCATTTTTTATGTATTTGTGTGTTAAACGTGGGCCTTTGGCCGGATAACATAAAGTTATCATATTCTGCTTTGCCATGTTTTTATGTTTCATGTATTGCAAATGGTTTGGTCGTCGTTGAAACAGCATTCTTCTTTACCTTTATGAGATCACGACTTATGTTCTTGGACTAAGAGGTTTTTTTAGCTTACTTCAACAAAGAGCTTTTCAAGGCTTATTAAGAATCTTTTGTTGTGTTAAGAGCTTATTTCCTTATTAGCTTATTTACGGTTGTGGAAAAACAGTGTTTTAAAGTTTCTTTGTGCTTATTTTCAAAGCTTTCTCTAGCTTATTTCCTTGGCTTAATAGCTTATCGAAGCTTTTTGTAGCTTATTTGTTGAAGTTTTTGGTGGCTTATTGTGGTGAAAGTGCTTGTTTCAAGCTTATTTTCGAAGCTATTTTCTGGGTTTGATTCTTTGTTTTTGGTTGTACACGGTTTGAAAAAGAGACAAAAAGAAGGACGATAGTACCGTTTTGTTTTATTGGGCGAGTTATACGTGAGGAACAAAGGGCGAATTATACGTTTGTGGAGGCAAACTATACCGGTTTCTTTTCGTAAGACGAAAGTATACATGCCATCTAGGGCGAAGTTTAGACCAGAGAGGCGAACATTTTTTTTTTTTTTGCTTTTTTTGTACCGGTGAACTATACGTTTCTTGAAGGCGAGTTATACGTCTTAAGTAAGGCGAACAATACGCTTTGGTGTAGGCGAAGTATACTTGGTTCTAGTTTGCTTTCAACGTGTTTTGGTTTTTCGGTTTCGAGTGACGGTAGCTACGGGACTTATAACCTATACCATTGTGATCGTGATCCTTTTTCGATTAACGTGGTGTATTTATTTTTAACCGACGATAACCGTACATCCCGTGAGCTTAAAAATACATACGTCCATTTTTTTCTAGGTTTAAACGAGGAAGAAACCAAATCAGGAGGGAAAATTTGCTAATTTATTATTCAAAATTAGAAATGTACACATGCAGCCCCTGGACTTAAGGATCATCTCACAATTTGTCCTTGTTACTAATTAACCCTCTTTGTTGAAACTTCTTTTCACCGTAAGTCCTTACAAGTTATAATTCAACCGTTAATCATTTTAAGCTCAACGTTTGTGCACCGGTCATCGTTTTAGCTCATCAATCGTCAACAAAAGCTCAAGTTCTTCAACAACAATAAATTTTCTTTCACGGTTTCTTCTTGATTTAGTAAAATCACGTAAAACATTATTTTTTTGGTTTAAGTTACAGAATTGTAAATTCCCGTGAACGTTAATTGAATTCAATCTAAAACAACAATCGCTTTACCTACTTAAGATCCGATATCCATTCACAACAACCTCAAAATGTCAAATTCAAATACCAATTTGCAAACTTGGTATGTGCTTAATTACACATACCTTTTACCTTTAAAAACGAGCTAAAATAACCAAAAACGGACTTAAAATGCCACACCAACTTTCGAAGAAGTCGATTGCATCGAACAAGTCTTAGAGCAATTTAGTCCGCAATTACAAGTTTCTCACATATACCATTAACAAGATTTTGGTAATAACATTCTATCTACAAACAAACACTCTCATCAAGACTTGGAGTTTACTAAACATCATCTTATACCAAAGAAATCATTTCTCTGATTGCAAGACTATTTTGACAAAGCTCAAACAGACTTTGAAAATGCTTTCAATTCAGAATTCAAGAGCGAATCAGAAATAATACAAGATTTGATGCTCAATCCTATATGATGCAATGATACTGTAACATGGATTCCAATGGAAATACCTTCTTTCTTGATATAAACTCATTCAGCAACAACGAATTCACAATTGTTAATACATGACAAAGAAGTTGATGCAAACACAAGAAGATCATTCAAATCCATTTCATCATTTGAATGTTATTCATTGAAGTTGATATTTGTTGTCATACAAAATCTTGTTATGTAGAAAGAAGACAGAAATTCATAGACCACTTAGCATTCAGCAAAACAGTAAAGCAAAGCAGCTTGAATTCGAAACAAAAGTATGTGCAGCATCAAATACAAGATGGTCAAAAGCAAAAGAAAACGTTGCATGCATATTTTCATATCTCTTCATTCACATATCAAGTTCTTTCTAAGATGATTTTAAAAGGCACTCTGCATCGAACATGAATTTAAGACGGGCATCACACGAGTCACTCTTTGGTCCAAGATGCTGATACTTTCACAAGCCCGATGCTTCTCAACAACGATCAACTACAAAAGCAACTTGGACAAAAGTATGAATTTCAAGAAGATGGGATCCATGGCAGCCTTTGGGTGATCAAATAAACAGTTCCACAATCATCGAATGTCAAATGTTTTACTTTAGATAAATGTTAGTCAAATGACAAACAAGTACTATTTTTGAATACACTGGAATCGAGGTTAATCACTTCAAAGATACACTACTCAACACAGGGGTAATGTAGAAGTCTGTTGCTGAAAGAACACGTCAGCAAAGACTGTATGATAGAAGGGTCATAAAAAGACAATTGCAGACAGCAAAAGAGTAAGATTGATCTGGTAAAGCGAGTGGATAATGGTTTGGTTGTCAAGGAAAGCAATGAACGGATTAGAAGTGCAAGATAACTAACACAGGTCAGAGAATGATAGCAGATGACTGAATGATACAAATATCAGACCCATATATGACAAAAGCCATGCCTAGGTACATAGACTGCTGAATTTAATATCTTTGCTATCAGACAATATCAACTAAGCAACCTGAAATCATTAATGAGGTAGGTTGACAGTATCCTGAACAATAGTCAATTTAAAAGTCCCTATGCTTGATTCATCACCTGATAACCAGACCACGAATTACTCAAAAAACTCACCCGAGTCTGAAAATAATTTTACTCACAAAACTGTATGCCCAACTTCAAAAAGATTTTTTCAAAAATGGAAGCACATTGTATGGCGTCTCGAACTCAACTATTAAAATCAAGCATTAAAATCGGGGCAACATTGTCCAAGATTTTGAATGAAACAAGTAATAAAGAGCCAAGAACAAAAAGGAAATTGGATGACTTGAAACAATGAACACGAATTAGAACATAGCTGGCTAAATTAACGCAAGGAAAATGAGACTTTAAAAAAGCATTACAAAAATTTGTATGACTCTTTAAATAACGAGATCTAAGACTATAGAACAAACAACTTCTTTACTTGCTAATAATGCTGATTTAAAAGCTCAGATTCAGGAAAAGGTTTTTGCAAATGTGCTTGTCTTAAAAAAATGACCTAAGGAAGTTATAAGGAAATAGTGTAAATACTAAGTTTGATAACACATCAATCTTGGGGAAACCGGTTTTACAGTTACCAAGAAACCAATCAGTTGTTAGACAACCGAATGCGTTTAAATCTGAAAGGCCTCAAATGTCAAAACAACGGGTTGCCTCCCAAGTTGATGTGAATAACAATTTGTCAAAACCAGTAACTCAACACTATTTTTGCCTAAGAGAAAAGAATCCGTTTTTTCAAGACCTGATCATATGATTGCATCAAGCCAAACTAACAAAAACAGTTCTAAAACAAGCCAAGCAATTAGTTTAAATGTACATGGTTCCATAATCCCTATCAAGTTGGAAGCTAAGAAAAAGACACAAGACAGAGAATAGGAACTCAAACACTAGTGGTGACGAATTCTGCAAGATGTCAAGCACTGCTGAGATAGCAGAACCAAAACCTATGAGCAACAATCAAACACCTAGGAGTAGGCCTAGTAATCTAAAGAGTAGTTTACGTAACAATAACGCTGTGCCAAAAGCAGATCACTCATCATTCTAGTTCTTTTTCAGATTCCAAAAACTTTGTTTGTTCCACATGTCATAAATGTGTCTTTAATGCAAATCATGATACGTGCATAACAAAACACCTAAAGGAAGTGAATTTTAACGTGAATGACTCACCTATAAGACCAGAAATAGTAACCAACACTAAGATAACAAAAGAGTCATACTCATAAACCTGGTAGGCAGATCCTTACAGGATATAGGTTTTCTCCTAATAAGACTTCTGTTGTGTATGAGAAAACATCTCCTAGATCTGATCTTAGATGGAAACCCACGGGTAGAATTTTTAATTTTGTTTGGTCTTATTGATTCCTACAAAGAAAGTTTATTCGACTCTGCATAAGCATGGTATGACAGTGAGCCCCCTCATGGTTAAAAAGTAGAATATCCCTAATATTCATGAATGAAAACAAACTCTGGATATAAGTGCAAGTACATCAAAACAATTGTTTAGAAGAAACAAAGTCTTATTTAATTGCAGGTACCTATATAATGTCAAACAGGAAAATCTCAGAGTATGGTTGCTGAAAAAGTTGATATCTCAGAAACCAGTGTCATAATGGATTCACAAATGATGAAATTGTCATATGATGGTTTGAACAAAACATTCAGAACCTTGTAACACAATGTCAAGAGATGTCCTTTCAACAGACATGATAGTTATGACGTCATGATGAGAGTTGGAAAATCGATTCGGTCCTATTGTTCGAGCGAATCTTTCAAGAGGAAAATCAAGTCGTTATCAAATCTTAGCCGCTGTTTACTCTACTTGCTAATGCACCCGATAAACGACAACAACAACCAGATCACCTTCATCTACTTCAACTCTAGCAACACTGTCACAGCTAATAGGAAACGTTTCGACAGTCAATATACAATTTTTTCTCTTTATTTTGATTTATAAATATTTTTGAAAAAACAAAATACAAAAATATATAATCAGAAAAAGAAAATACAAAAATATAAAACCTATAAAAACAAAATATAAAATCAGAAAATTTCAAAAATACCAAAAAGAATCTTCTCGACATGTCTCTTGGATTCTAAAGCATTTACGTACCTAGAAACAGCAAATTACGACCTAGAAAATTACGAGCAAGAATTTAAACTTTCCAAACAATGTCATTTTCTAAATTTTTCTCTATGACTATTACATTTCAGTGCATAACCCGACCCCGAAAGTAAAAGGGAAGTGTACCTTCAATGCGCTTACTCTACAAATAGAAGAAAAGGTCTTCTTCATGGTTTTTAAAATCATTAACACAATTTTCAAAAGAACTTTCAATGTAATTTGTCTACAATATAATTTAGGGTATTTTTCCGATAAAAAGTAGTATTTGTTAAAATTATGTTTCAACACATCCCTTACCGACAATGTATTTAAAAGAATTGTAAGTTCCGAAGAATGTATAATTTATTTGAAGCAATTTTCTGCGGGGGAGCTTTATAAATCAAATTCCTTTATATGTGTTGGTATACATCTCAAAAATGTCAATTTTTATGTATCCAAGACACATTTTTGTGAATTAAAATGTAGAAATTATAAGTGTCAATTAATACGAATCTAAGCATTGTCACTAAGGCATCACACACCGTCTTTAACATATTGTGTGTCATATCAATTATTTTATTTATCCAATCTCAAGTTTTAATAAAAATGGTATCACCACATATACTGATAAGGTGAGCCTATATGGCAATTGAATTCAAGCAATATCGGGTATAATTTTTCTCCCATTGAATTTTTCAATGTCCAAATTTTCAATCAATTGGTATTTCAAATACAAAGTGTTTTTTTAATTAAAATAAAGGAGAAAATATGAATTAAAATATGTTATAGACGAATGTGATCTTTAAGACTCTAAGTGCAACTTTTTCCTTCATAGTGAATAAACAATTCAAATCTCGGAGCATCATGTGTAGGGGGGTATTTCCAAATAACAAATTTGTCAGAAAATAATTTTAATGGTTCGATCTTTATACCCAACAACTATTAATTTCATGACAATCTGAAGCATAAGTTGGTTAAAGTAATCGGAATAGAGGTTCCTATGATCCAACCAGAACCGTAAGGATCACCCAAAAGGACATTCCATAGTTAAAAATAGCAGTCCATAGGTATGATTGGAAGAAGAATGAGTATAAGGGCAAAATGCCGACTAAGATTGACTAACGACTGGAACAATCACAACAAGGTGTTTAGTAATGACGTTTTGGAAAGCATTGAAGGGTTGAAGAATGAAAAGAAATGTAAGGATAAAGGTGAAACAAAGCAGCCCTCCTTACACCTTAGCAGAAACACGGGTCATACATAATCCTAATCATTTTTTCCACATAGATGAAATTCTGATACTGGAAACACACAATGGACCTAATGTATGCAATGCACAACCCATTCCCATCCAATTTGGGTTTCTCCTCAAAAGAACTTGGTTCTAATTTGTCACGGAGATACATATGTTATCATATATTGACATCTCACTCCATAGATTGTTATATTGGAAAAGGTGCAGTCTGCTCTAGCCTCCGATTACTAAAACCAAAGTGTACAAATCGAGTCTAGAGCTAGAAGAGATCAAATTATAAATCTCATTAGGATACAATGTCAAATACACTTGTTGAACACCATAAAGTTCACAAATTGTAACAAAGAGTCCTACGCATTATCCTTGAGATCTTGCCAGAACATCCGAGTGATACTTAAGTATTCACAGTGAAGATGGAAATCATGCTTAAGCCAACATCAAACAAGCTCTTAGTAGGTGACTTGCAAGATTCTATATGAATCAAGCTTGTGTCAACCGGAAAGAAACGATGGTGCGATTCTATGTGAATCAAACTTGTTCTAATAAAATGAATTGACGACTTAATCAGAAAGATAGTAACTATCTGATTCACTCTTACCATGTTGTCTGCTTTGAGATGCTTCGGTAACGAGAACGGCTAGTACAGCTACGAAACCCTGTCAAGAAGATTCATATGAATTCTATCTAATCACATGCAGTATTTATATTGATTAACTGGGAACCGTGGTTATTGTAACCGTATTCGACGAAGTGACAAAGATACTTTCGTCCATATCTGTTGTTTATCACTAACCTTTTAAATGCAGATTCAAACGTCAGTGTTTCAACCATGTACCAGCGAAGTCGGATTCACTACCACATACTCATACTCGAGCTCTAAAAGTCAATCATTTAGCATCAAGATTGTTGATTCTAAACTTCCCCACCATCAAAGAGCCTCAAAGTCAAATAAAGAATCGTATTTTGGGAAGATTGTTAGACTTATGATCATATATGTCAAACAAGAATGTAACAAGTATGAGCATGTTGGTCAAGAGCACAAGATGATCGAGAACGTCAAATCAAGATGATTCAAGTCAAGGAGATGATGCAAGATAAAGATCTTAAGAACTCAAAGTCAAAAGATAAAGGCTCAAGATCAAGATCACGAGGCATGAATGAACAAAGCCAATACAAACAAGACAAGACCAAAAGAAGGCGAAGCTCAAACGTCATATCATTAACGTTGGGGAGATCAAAGAAGACCTCAACATTAAGCGAGATTGTTAGTCTTAATTTTATTAAGTCAAACAAGAATGTCATCGGTCTTATTAAGTCAATTAGGTTTTGTAATGTAATAGGCTACTCAGGTTTTAACGGGCTTGAAATGTAAACTAATATTGTCTATGTACTAGGCTCAAAGCCCAACTTAAACCAAGCTCGGCCCACTAAGTAAGCCTATGTGCTAAGTAAATGGCTAAGGGTATAAAAGAAACCCTCTTTACACATGGAGAGGGTGTTGGTTGCATTTTGCTTTCATTTTCTAACTCACTATTCTCTCTCTAAATCTAATATTCTTCAAGTTTCCTTTCTCTCTCTATTCTTATTAATTCGGCTTATATAGCTTATTGGGTTTGCTTATTGTGTTATGATATGGATTAGTTATTAGGATAACACCATACCATAGCCTAAGGGCTGATTTTGTAAGCTACTATATAAGCCTCTTTCATGCCTTGGAAGAGGTGGTTAGTCAATTCATTTTACAAGTTCACTTTCTCACTCTAGAAAGCTTTGCTCTCTAACTTTCTCTCTCTAGACTTGGCTAATCTATCTATCTTCCATTGTGTTATGATTTCCAATATCCTACAATTGGTATCAGAGCTTATGGGATGATTAGATCGTTTATGTGTGCGTTTTAGTGCTTGCTTTAGATCCAAAGTTGAGTTTTAGGAGGTCTTAGCTCTTGTTCTTGAGTTTCATTGATTTTCACGTTTATGGTGTTAAAATTCATGTTTTTGTAGTTGCTATAGCCTTCTAGTACTCATTTGTACAAAAGAATCCAAGTCAAAACGTTCAAAAGGGTGATTTTTAGGTGTTTTAAGGTGTAAAAGATTATATTTCATCGTAGCAGTTTGGTATTCTGTTTGTAGTGTATCGTAGCGGTTTGGTTTACTGTTCTGGCGGTTTGTCAGGAAAGTACACTGTTTTGGCGGTTTGTTAGATCGTACACTGTGCTAGCGGTTTGTCGTTTCTGACAGCGGTTTGTCTTATTAGGCAGAGGTTTGTCAGTAGCGGTTTGTCCTCTAGTGTAGCGGTTTACTAGTAGCGATTTGATAATTATAGCGGTTTGATCCGTGGCGATTTACAGGTTTTTGAAGACTTTTCTCATAGTGATTTAGGAAACAAATCTCTGCCAATTTCATTTCTTGGTAGCGGTTTGATGTCTCTTCTTCATAGCGGTTTACCACTTCTTTCTAGTAGCGGTTTGGCAGAGTAACTTCGTAGCGGTTTACCATTAGTAGCGGTTTGTTACAGGTTTTTTGAAGATTTTTCTCAAGGTTATTTGGGAATCAAACCTCTGTCCATTTTTCTTCGTAGTAGTGGTTTGGTATATACTATTCATAGCGGTTTGACAATAGCGGTTTGACAGTAGCGGTTTGGCACACTATTTGATATTTAGACTATTTTTCAAACATGGAAAACGTAACAAACTCAAACAACAAAACACTTAAACAAACATCACCACTTTTAACACATATTCACTAATCATTGTTCGATAAACTTAAATCCAGCTGATCCATCAGTATAGCCACAACATCATTCTCACAAAATTACAGATAACAACAAAAAGACGACTAAAAATACTACCAGGACCCACCAAAAACCCCAAAATACACAATCACGCCCAATCAATAAACAAAAAACTCTAGAGTTAGTAATACTTCCCAACTCCTCAAAATTATCCCGCATACTCAAGATGAACTTCAACTGAACTATTTAACCTCACCACCCCGCACATGTCCACCCGACCCCTAAAAACCTTCCACGACCTCCTCACACAACAACAGAATAACACACCTCCAACAATTATACCCAAAACTCAATCTTCAAACAATCCACCAGAACAACTAGACAAATATTTTACGCACCCCACGGACTACCTGAGAAGTACCATAAATAAACAGCGATCCCACACCATACACCAATCACACACCCCATCACATGATCCCCTATAACATAGTTATCTCATGAAACAACCTCCAAATATACAAAAGCATAAACCCATAAATCTCCATATGGTCTAAATTAAGATATAAAATCATCCGTAAGCTCCCTTCCAATCCGTCAATTAAACAAACAATTACAGAATAAAACTAATTCACAATAAAAATACAATATAATCTAATTAACAAATCTCAGAAACTCCATCCAATAAAAAAAAAACTAACAATGAGACAGAACAGTACCATATTAATCTCAATTATCAAAAAAACATACAAATATATTATCGCAACTAATAGCAAAGATTGAAAAAACTTACCATAATATATAGGACAATCTGTAATCGTATCAAAAAATTTCAAGACTACTTCAACCTATCACAAATCTCAATACCACCAAACACCCCCTCACCACTCGCCTCACTACCGCACCCTCACAGCATCCCAATTACACAAATCAGAACTGAGATTTTCCTTTTCCAAAGTTCACTTTCTCACATCACTCTTGCCTCTAACTTGCTCTCATCGAGACTTTTCTGGCTAAATCTATCTATCTTCATTGTTTTCAATGATCCAATATCCCTAACAATGGATTCAGAGCTTATGGCTAGATATAGCAATCGTTTATGGTTGTTCTCTCTCAGAGTGCTTGCTTTCATCAAATTGAGTTTTAGGAGGTCTATAAATGCTCTTGGTTCTTCATCTTCGCGAGTTTCATTGATTTGCAAGCGTTTATGGTGTTAAAATTCATGTATTTTTGCGTAGTATGCACAATATGCACTTCTAGTACTCGTCATGTACAAAAGAATCCCAGTCCCAAAACGTTCAAAAGGGTATTTTTTTAGGTCGATTTTATAAGGTTGTATAAAGATAAAATTTCAATCGTAGCAGATTGTATTTTCTGTATGAAACCCCCCCCTCCCCCCACCACCACGCCCCCCCCACCCCCCCCACCATTAGCGACGTAGCGGTTTGGATTTCACAGACATTCTAGCGGTTGTCAGAAATGTAACACTGTTTTGGCGTTTTGCGTAGATCGTGACACTGTAGCTTACGCTGATTTGTCCGTTTCTGACACGAGTACTTGTCTTATTAAGGCAGAGGTTTGACAGTATCGGTTGATCCTCATAGTGTAGCGGTTTACTAGTAGATTTGATAAATTATAGCGAGTTTGATCCGTGCGATTTTACAGGTTTTTGAAACTTTCTACATAGTGATTGTAGAAACAAATCTCACTGCAATTTCATTTCTTGTAGCAGATATTGCCTCTCCTTTCTTCATTAGCGGCTATATACCACTTCTTTCTAGTAGCGGTTTGGCAGAGTAACTTCGTAGCGGTTTACCATTAGTAGCGGTTTGTTACAGGTTTTTTGAAGATTTTTCTCAAGGTTATTTGGGAATCAAACCTCTGTCCATTTTTCTTCGTAGTAGTGGTTTGGTATATACTATTCATAAAGTCGGTTTTGACTATAAGCGCTATTGACAGTAGCGGTTCGAGCACACATTTGATCTTTACGACGATTTTTCAACATGGAAACGAATCAAACTCAAACAACAAACCTTAAACAAAAGCATACAAACACACAAAACATTCACAACACTTTTAACACATATTCACTAATCATTGTTCGATAAACTTAAATCATTTCACAATCAATTAAGATGGCTAATCTTTCGGAAGATATACAATGTGCCGGTTCCGATACCCGACCACCTATGCTTGATAGGACTGAATTTGCATCATGGCAACAACGTATTCGACTGTATTGTCGGGGTAAAGAGAATGGGGTGAACATCTTGAAGTCGAATGATGAAGGACCTTTTCTGATGGGAACATTTCGGGAAACACTTGCTGAAGGGAATGAAGGTGCCCTACATCTAGGTCCAGAACGACCTCGAGTCTATTCTGGCCTTTCACCTGAAGATAAGGAAAGGTATAATGTTGACATTCAGGAAACAATTATCCTACTTCAAGAGTTACCAAAAGACATCTATACTCTTATCAATCATTACACTGATGCAAAAGATATTTGGGATAATGTGAAGATGCTCCTGGAAGGTTCTAAATTAACCAAAGAAGACCGTGAATCACAATTGTATGATGATTTTGAACACTTCCATCAGAACAAAGGAGAAACCATTTACGACTACTATGTTCGGTTTGCCAAACTCATCAATGACATGCTGAACATCAAGATGACCATGTCCATAATGCAGTTGAACTCAAAGTTTGTTAATAACATGTTGCCTGAATGGGGTAGATTTGTAACAGCAGTGAAACTAAACAGAGGTTTGAGAGATTCCAACTATGTTCAGCTGTATGCGTATATGAAGCAACACGAGGCACGCGCCAATGAGAACAAAATGATGTTGGATCGATTCACTCAACACACTATTGATCTTCTCGCCTTGATGTCTAATGTTTCACATCAGCAGTACTATTCACAATCATCTACAACTCCACCATCCACATATGTTCAACCACTCTTTGCTGACAACACTCAACTTGATTCGGGACTATCTCCAACAGACAACTTAATTGAGAACTTAACCAACACACTTTGTGTAACATCCGAGAATTTTCGGATGTTTTAAAGGAGATATAAGTTATTCCTAGGTGGAATTATCAAAAACGAGCAGCTAAATCACGTTTTCATTATTCGGACTCTAAAGCAATTTGATGTAAAACGACATTCCTGACAACTTTTTAGTTTTGACCGAGACCCGAAAACAGTCAGAAGGTGACTGAAATGTCCTCCAAAAATAATAAAATTTATATTTAATTATCATAATTTATTAAATAAAAATATTTAATAAATTAATTATATTGTTAATCAAAAACATTTGTTAAAAACGCAATTATTGAAGTTAAAAATTCATTTTACGGATAAAGTTTATCGGAAAAATATATAAATGAATAACAAACATTTTAAATAATGTTATGAAACAATTATGAAATAAAATCGTGTAAATACTCATTTTTATTGGAAAATGATTTAGAAAACAATGGCGCAAGTTTCAAGATTTGAATCATCCGTTAAGTCGCTCAACTGAGTCCCGAACCATTATTTTACAAAATAATGCCCAACATTTACACTTTTGGCCCCTGTGAAATATTTATACATTTAACCCTAAACTTATTAATACTTGTCATTAAATTTTAAAGTTTTAATATAAATATAAAAACTTTTATAAAATTTCATTTCCATCTCAAAATTCACACACACAAAAAGATATAACTCTCTCTTCTCTCCCTCAATATCCGGCCACCGCCGGCCACCCTGCCGCCGCCGGCCACCACGTCGCCGCCGCCGGAAAACTTTTTCGACGGAGTTTTCCGGTGAAGTCCAAAATGGTTCCTCGTCGCCCGATCTATCCGCTCATCTTACTCACTCTCCGCCACTCGCCCTTTTTCCTCCCCCACCACAGCCGCACACCAACACCCCCACCATCGCTACGCCAACACCACCTCTACCATCGTCACCCCATCGACCACGCACCACCATCCCCGCCACCACTGTTGTACACCATAAAGGGTGCGTCGGATTCGGGTCAGACCCGACAAGGGTCCTTGTCGGGTCCGTTTGGTTTTATTTATAAACCGATTATGGTGCGTTGGTTCTTGTATAAACAAAAGGGTGCGTTTGATTTCCACCAGTCGGGGTGTATTTTGGTTTCGATAAAAACACCACTAAGGGTGTTTGTTTCGCTGTGTTAACAGCAGCACCTCAAGGGTGCGTTCGGTGTAATACCGCCACCACAGTTAGGGTGGGTTTGGGTTGTCACAATAAGGGGTGCTCGTTGGGTGGTCAAACCACCAACTGTGGCTACGTTGGGTTTGGGGAAGCAGCCTTGGGCTGCGTTTGTTTTATTATACCCGAAAGGGGTGTGTTCGGTTATGGGGATTGACAGAAAAACAAAAAGATAAGGGTGCGTTGGTTTTAAATGTAACACAAAGGGGTGTGATTGTTTTGAGTTTCGGGACAGCCGGGGGGATGGGTGCATATGGTTTTGTTAACCACCAGCAGGCGGTGTTTATTTCGGGTTCAAAACAGCCGCGGAGGGCGTGTTTGTTTCGGGTTCAAAACAGTCGCGGAGGGCGTGTTTGTTTCGGGTTATTGATGACAAGAAAGGGTACGTCTGGTTGCGGGTTAGCAGTTAGGGGTGTTCGTTTGTTCGGGTCAGCGGGGTGTGCGTTTGGTTTTTATGTCAGCCACCAGGGTGCGTTTTGGTTTCCTCGAGGCAGCCAATGGTGTGTTTGGTTATAAGTAACAGATTAGGGGTGTTTGTTTAGCTAATCACACACAAAAGGGTGCGTTTTGTTTTGCACCATAAATATATTAATTGTTTCATTTATTATCGAGTTAATTATATGTGATGAAATCCAGTGACACTTGCGGCGTCTATGTTATTAATATTAAAGTAGGATTTATATTAATCTATAAGCAATATTAGATGGGTTTTTGAGCTAAAAACGGATTTTGGCGCGAGTTTGTAACGGGTCATTTTGACCAAAAAAACAGAACATGAGATTCGGGATTCGAGACTTTGAAAAGTCAGACTTTAGTTTATAAAATATAACAAATTATATTTTGACGGACGTTTTGATATAAAACGGGACTTTTAACTCCCAATAACGAGGAAACTGGAGTGAAATCGGAATATACACTTTAATAGAAAATAAGTTATTTTTAATATATTAAATCT
>BQNB010084969.1:0-24343 GCA_026074375.1 Tanacetum coccineum
GTTTAAAGTTAGTTTGTTAGAAAAACGGTTATAGAACCGAATAGATGTGTCATTTGGGTTATACACATTCGAACAGATACGATGGTTGGTTCACAACCTTTCATGTAGTATAAATAGGACAAACCAACAAACAGAAAACGTTGTAATTCATACTTGCAATTTCATAATAAAGTTCATAGTTATATAAAGATTGTGTTATTGCTCGTTATTATTTACCAACATTATTTAGCAGAATGCCTATGTCAAGATTACTCCATGAAACTGTTGCGGTGAAGAAGGTTCGTCATTTGTGTTTTGGCGTAGCTACTTCATGAACAGGTAGGTTATTTAGCTCTAAAGTGGTTAATTAATTGCTTGAATCTTTATTTTTACTTAAAGTCAATTCATAGATGGTTAAAGTAGTCATGATGCTTCATTAACAGTCGGCGCTTTTCCTTTCGTATCAAAACTATTATGTATCAAACATGTTCTAATTACGAGTGATGGTTTATATGCAGCTTGTATATTTGATGA
Source organism: Tanacetum coccineum (assembly GCA_026074375.1). Taxonomy (NCBI): domain Eukaryota; kingdom Viridiplantae; phylum Streptophyta; class Magnoliopsida; order Asterales; family Asteraceae; genus Tanacetum; species Tanacetum coccineum. Next base: position 514 of record BQNB010084969.1, read on the forward strand.
TTCGGAAAGGATGAAAACTCAAGAACTGGGTCACCTTTTTCCTCAAAACTTGATACAGTTGCTTGCTGTAATTTGAGAATATACAAATTTTTTTTTTTTCACAGAGCCATGTTCTATAATTGAAAACCGGGCTCTATAACTTGTAATAGAGCCCGTTTTTTAAACCAGGCTCTATTTGTATTCCGAATAGAGTCCCCTCCCTTTTGAGCCCCCCTTGCAAAACCGGGTTTTATAAGCCTTTTCAACAGGGCTCTATGACGATTTCTGTAGTAGTGAAGTATGCTTTGATATTTCCTAGTTTGTTTGCTCGCGGGTTGGAGTTGGTGACAAGGCGGATGATTTGGGATCGACTGTTTGTATACCTGCGGTTTTTGGGTTTGGTTGATGTTCATGTCCGTGCGTGTTCGAGTTGTTCGTGCTCGTGTCGGTTGGGTCTCGTTGAATTTATGTTCGTACTTGTATTCGATTTGGATCTCGATTTTTCTACTATGGCTTAAAGGTAAACATTAAAACAACAATTTCATACAAATCATATGCCATTTACGAGTAATATTATCTTAGGTTAAGATTATATGACCATAAAACCATGCATGCAATATGAGTAAAAAATAAATAAAATGGGTGAATCCTTTATACAGTTACATAGTGTGCTTACGGATTCGATATATTTAAACAAAAGGATACGTATACTATAAATAAGTTATATTGACATTTTTATATGAGAAAAAGATGTGTATTTATGTACAAATGAAATAGAAAACAAAGAATCATGAAATGAAAATGATGCATGTCTCTGTTGGTAACTTACAATCATAAACGTTATACCTTATCTTAAACAAAGTCTTTTAAAACAAAATTAGTATTTTTTTTTGTTGAGAAACAATGAATCTAATGACATTGTTTTTGCGTCCTAATAAAAATTCTAGTCGCATACCCTTTTTAATATAATGTTGCCCATTAAGTTGTGAAATAATGAAGCTACAGTAGACATGTATAGACACATTAATGAAGCCAGTATCATATAGATTTTTTTTATATAAGTATTTTTACTTGTATTAGGCCGCGTCTGGTGAGGTTTACATTCGAGGGTTGCTTTTAGAGATACTCGTTGTGCTCATTCTTGTACTCACGCTTTAATCGTTAAGGTGAGTTCACGGCCCCCTCTTTTTTTAAATGTTTTATACGTTTTTGAGGTGATTTGCATGATCATATTGCTTTATAAGTTATTTTAGACTATTTGAATATTTTAAGCTATTTAGACATATTGAGCTAGTTAGACTTTTTGACTATTTGGACACTTTGAACTATATAAACATTTTTGAGCATTTTGGACCATATTAAACCTTTTTGACTTATTAGACTTATTGGGCTTTTGAGCTATATTGGATATTTTTTGATATTTTAAACTATATTGGACAACTTGAACTACTTTTGAACTTGATAAGTGCTTTTAAGTATTCGCAAGATCCTCGTTTTACTGCTCTTTATTTTGGGGATTATTGCATACTCACAACTGATTATTAATCTGTCAATTGCCATATTGAGACTTTGCGTATTATCTTATGATATACGTATGAATTGTACATTGATGGGCTTCGCATATTATTTTTATAATATATAAGACTTGGTTAATATTAAACCTCACGTATTATATTTATAATACGTTTGACTTTTATTAAAACAAGACTTTGCGTATTCTGTGTGAATACGTAAGGTGCATGGATATAGTGTGTGGGATCATGTTCTTTCCCCTCACCTGTCTAAGTCCCTCTTTGGGTCGCTGTTCAGATCCCAATTTATACGTACTTGTTGCGCTCCGTTGTTCTGGAGTGTAAATATTATGGATAGCGCTATTAGAGGTCGGCCAACCTCTCGATTCCACTGTTCAGGAATTTGCATAATATTTATATACAGGAGCAATCGTTCATTTGTGCTTTGACACTATATTTATTGCGTGTGCATTTTACTGGAATATTTTACTTTAATATTAACCAATTAGCTTTGAACATTTAGACTTTCTATTATTAGGCATATCTGTGTATTATGGAATTGTATGTGAATTTGTACGATACAAGTCTTGTATGGGCGGGACTTGTATTGAGATAAATTTATATGACTCTGGCCATGATGTCTTCTTTTATAAACTATATTTTCGGACTTTTTCTTTATCATGGAAGGGTAGGTGAATGTATATTTATTACAACTTTAGTATGGTCGGGACTTGTAGTAGGATAGATTCACAGGACTCTTGCCATGATGAATTATTTATAAATGAGTTTTTACTACATTTTCATAAACCCGTTACTCGTCAACTGTTTTCATAGTTGACCCGTTTTCTCATGCATTTTAGGTGATCGTTAGTAAGTTTCTTTTAAAGGCATTGCATTGTGGAGTCTCACCGTGTCATCTCTTTAAAACATTTTGACGTCAAGACGAAGCTTTGTGAACTTAACACTTATGTTTTAAATGCCAATGTTCGGCGAAGACAATTATCGTATTATTGTATTGTTTCTTATAAAATTAATTATGGTGTTGTGCTATTACCATATGCTTGTGCCTTGAGCTGTCACACTCTGTGTTTTCGCTTTGGCGGGGTAGCCAATCTGTCACACCCCCAAAATCTGACAGCAGCGGAACGGTAACAATTGGGGTGCGACGTCATAGCACAAAGTACAAGTCACGAAAAACGACCTCAAAATGAGACATTATAAAATACATTTCAAAACGTTTTCCATTCGATACATTAAAACATCAGATTTTACGAAAGAGGTCCCAACAAGTTTAACAATACACAATGTTTTCCAAAGCAAGTTTTATCGAATGTGATAAAATGTAGAGCCTTTAAAATATATCCGTGCGGCTTCCCTCCGAGCAATATACTTGAAACATGAAATTAAACATGCTAAAAGTCAACACAAAGGTTGAGTGAATTCATAGGTTAGAAGTAAAGTATGTGTGGACCACAAGATTTAAGTACTTGTTGACTATGAAACACATTCAATAGTCTAAAACATTTATTATTCCTCTAAGCTCGTGACCCCGAAACCTTAACTGTTTTTTGCCCTTTATAATATGCAGAATGTATGCCAAAACATTCTAAAGTACTCAACATGTTAAATGCACCACGATCAACTTGTGACCAATAATTCAAGGCGGGGATTGTCAGTCCCAATAGATCTATCCACAACATTCGCATTTACAACATTAGTAATTAATGGTTCATGATAAAAGGGACTTAATTGGCAATGTGGTAACTTAGGCAATAATAATCAGGCAACAATCTGGAATAGCATACAATTTGAAACACTTGTGTCCAATAGTAAAACAAGTAATGTGTTCAAAACTCACAGTTTTCATGTAGAGTAATTCAATGATCTCAAATCAGGTAGTAAACAAATCAACTTTATATCAGTTCATAAGAAAACAGCCATGTATCACAGTAAAATAGTCATGTAACGCTTATGTAAAAGAAATCAATAAGTTACTTAGTAAAACAAGCATGTAATCTCACCCCGAAAAGAGTTGATGAAAGCATTAAAAGAGAAAAGGTAGGGCTATGAACTCACCTTAACAAGCGAAAACGTGAATACAAGAGGAATACAACAAGAACACCAAGGCAATCCCTTGAACGTATACCTTCCTAAACGCGACTTTAAATAAATCAACGCTTATTTGACAAATCAAACCGACTTTTTCCCGCTTCCAAGTCTCTACGTGAATTTGGGTACCAATAATAAGTATATATAAAGTCTCTATAAATGGAATGATAAAATAAAGTGCAGACGATCTATCGTTAATTAATTGTATCAAATGGTTTTATAATGTAATGAAATAGTTCATAAAGTGAATGTAAAGTAGCTCATAGGATGACAACAAAATGGTTTATAAGACGATAGTAAAATGGTTTATGATATGGTAGCAAAATGGTTTGTAAAGTAACAAAACAATTTTTGAGATGAACACGAAATAGTACATAAGATGACAATAATTTAGTTTATAGAAAATCAGCAAGATAGTTTATGAGCTAACAGTAAAATGTTTATAAGATGACATCGAGGTTGTTTGTAAAGCGATAGATCATAGCAAATATAAAGAATATCCGAACAAGCGTAGAAGCAGTAAAAGAAAATGAACGTAAAGAATTATTCAATCAACAAAATGAACGTAAAGAGTCGTGCTCTAAAGGTAGGTGCTCCAAGGTGACACGTACGAGGTGACAAATTAATTGTCGTCTTCAAATTAGCTGGGATATCTCATTGCGGTGGGTTACGTTGCGTCGTATGCGTTTCCAAATGTATGAGGCGAGTGTTCGAACTCAAAGTCGGATAGCAAAATAACCAATGGGATCAACAAACTATGTCGAGTTTCAATATCGTCAAAACTGGTATTATGAGAAAGTTATGAGAAGTTTTAGAGACAATTGGATCACTAACAATGTCTTGAGAAGGTTTTAGAGATCATTGTATCACTCACAACGTCTTGAAATAAACGAGACTATTATGTCACACACAATGTCTTAAGAAAATCCCTAGCATTTATATAACCAATATTTATATAAAAATGTAGTGATGCTCATGAAAGTAGATATAAGTGATATAAAATAATCAACATTTATATAAATTACTTTTATATAAATAACTAGTGATACCTTTGAAGATAGGCGTAAGAGATCGAAAAGAAAGTAAACGATTATATAATCATTATTTATATAATACTAATAGTAATGCTTGAGAGAGTAAATATAATGAACCTGGAAGTACGCGCGCACAGATGTTGGATAAAACAAGGAGAGACTCTAAATTTTGAAAAATAGTCATAGTCTAGGTTTTGAAAATGACCCAGTTCTCTATGACTTCAGCTCTGATACCATTTTATACATAACACTAGTTTGACGAAATGAGCATTTCATCGTTAGTCCTCAATTATACATAACCTGATCAACTATGTATAATTTAGGAAGGACCATGCTATGCTGAGAGTAGTCACCTTAAATTTTGTCGAAATCAATTTTTTACTCATATTTCCAAAAATCAAAATTTTGTGTGCGTGTTTATATAATTAAAGCAAGTACCCTCATCTTTTCGTGATTTCCTCGTCTGCTCTAGTCGCCAGTTGAACTCTGGGGACCAAAGTTCTCTTAGGGGGATCGACTGTGAGACTCCGTAAATTCAGGTAATTAATATATTCATATTTTAATTCTATATTTACCTTTAAGTAAATTTTTACTTTTACTTTTGAAAATTTTAAGCGTCTTATTATCTACTCGATTAGTAAATCTTTGTTTCTATTTAAACTTAAGCCGTGTTAAGAATTAATATCCGTTTCGTACTCTACGTAATTTATTATTTTACCAAAGCATCCCTTATGATGTGATTTTATTTTTATCATGAACGTTTATTTTTCGTGGTTCCGTCTAAACTCTTGCAATATATTACGTTTTTACCCATTAGCCTTAAAAAATACCCACTTGTACAATACATAACACAAAGTTTACCAATAATTTCAAGCTAAACCATCACATAGACAAGTGTCAATGTGATGTTTAACCTAACAAGATGTGTGTTTAGTTTATGTGTCATATGGAACACTTGTACATTTAAAAGTGCATGCCTTGATAACACCACAACACACACATATCTATCCCATAATTCACTCATAGTTCATTCACCACTTTTTCTCTTGCTCTCCCTACTCCAATTTCGTCCACCATAACTATAAAACACCAAATTAATCTTTATTTTACTAGCTACAATGATCCAATGTTGAAGGTTTATAGCTACTTACAATATTATTTAGATTGAAGGTTTATAGCTACTTACAATATTAAGGTATAGGGGCTGATATGTTGAGTTATTTTGAAGTGTTGATGCATGGGTTAATGGTGTTGTTGGGTTGAAGATTTAGCAAGAAAGGAAGGAGTAAAAGTGGTTTTGATCTCACTAGTTTTATTTCATCTTGTAAGATTCTATTTTGTTCTTTAAATTTTCACTTCTTGTAAATTATTACTTTGATGTTTACCTACTGTAAAATATGAATTTTTATGTTGTTAAGAGGTGTAAAAATAATTTTCAATGGCTTATCTATGAATTGGAGCTTGTTAGTGATATGTAATTCCTCCAGTGGAACGACGAGCGTTTCGTCAGTTAAACATTTCTTCAAATTTGAGACGTGGAACACATCGTGAACTCCACATTTTAGCATGTTTATCTTAGGTAAATGCTTGCTTACTTGGATGGGATGGAATGGGATATCGAAGGACGTGGACTTGGTGAACTTTGTACATTCGATAAAATGTTTTTAAAGGAAAATTGTCATATTGTGACTTATTTGGAAATAAGTTTTCTAAAAGTATTTAGGAAATAACATGATCAGGAATAGCATACAATTTGAAAAATGCTTGTGTCCAAAGTAAAACAAGTAATGTGTTCAAAACTCACGGTTTTCATGTATAGTAATTCAATGATCTTGTATGATGTAGTAAATAAATCAAGCTTTAATCAGTTCATAAGAAAACAACCATGTATCACAGTAAAATAGTCTTGTTTGGAAAACGTGGTAAACTCTAGGTTTTTGTTCTAAAGTGTCGGGTTTAAAAACATGGCTCAGTAGTAGACACATAAGGCAAACTTTTCCAAGTGGTTTCACTTTTATTTCTATCATAGATTAGGATTTATGGCCGAATCCGTGAAGGGTTAAAAATTTGGAAATTTTATGTTTTGGGTAACCTGGGGTAAATCAGTCCTTTCACATGGGAGCCCTACATTTTTTAAAACTAGACTTAAAATGCTTTCCAGGGGTGAAAGCCTTGTATTTTTACCATTTACGGATTAGGAGCTAGAGGTTCGGGAAGTCGGGTAAATTTCAGAATTTGGAAATTTACGTATAGACTTGAAATTTAAAACGTATAGTTTAACTTTGTTAAAATGGGAACTAAGGGATAAATTTTAATACATGTCTTAATCAATATAAGTTCAGGTTAGATTTGAGATTTGAGTGAAAATTTCTTTAAAAATGCTAGTGCAATGTCATGCTTATTTTGGACACACACCTCATGACCACTTACTTATTTTTAAGTATCGATTTATACTTTATTATTCTAAGTCGCACCACCTATTTTAGGTGATTCTTAGAGACTCTTGATCGTTTGACGATCTCATTACTTCTGACTTCCTTTTACTTTCGGTAAGTTCACAGTCCCCATGTTTTCTCTTTTAATGGTTTTCATAAACTGTTTTCGGGGTGAGAATACATACTCGTTTTACCAAGTAAACTTATTGATTTCTACTACTTAAGCGTTACGTGACTACCTTTACAAAAGATTTTACTTGCTTACTATATGACTTCTAAAACATGTGTGATACATGGCTGTTTTCTTATGAACTGATTAAAGTTTGATTTGTTTACTACATCATACAAGATCATTGAATTTATATATATGAAAACCGTGAGTTTTGAACACATTATTTGTTTTACTTTGGACACAAGTGCTTTTCAAATTGTATGCTATCCAGATTATTGCCTGAATATTATTGGCACTAAGTTACCCATTTGCCAAAAGGCCCCCTATCATGAACCGTTAATTACTTTTTGTGAAGTAAGTGCGAATGCTGTGAATAGATCTATTGGGATTGAACCTCCCCGCCTTGAATTTCTGGTCACAAGTTGGCCATGGTGCACTTCATTTGAGGAACTCCGGGTGTTTGGCAAAGCACTTGTTAGGGGCAACAACTTATAGATAACATATACTTAAGGTTTCGGTGTCATGAGCTTAGTGCAATAATATATATTTCATTTAGACTTGGTGAATTTGTTTCTCTTGTCTACATTACTTATTTTGGACTATGGAATATGTACATAGTCTGCCATTACTTAAGTCTTGTGGTCCACTACTGAACATTACTTGATTTATTAAATCACTACTTGGATTTCGGAAACAACTCTTTGAAATGTTGTAACGCTACTTTTCTTACTGAAATATTTCTTAAATTATTTCAATACTGTGTTTACCTAAACCTGTGAATTCACTAACATTATTGTTGACGTTTTTGCATTTATTTTCTCAGGTTTTCAGGTATATTGCTCGGAGGGAAGCCGCACGGATATGTATTTCGGAAACTCTACATTTTACACATTCAATAATATTTCTTTTGAAAAACACTATGTTTTGTAAAGTCTTTCTCTTATTTTACATTCGATGAAAACTTTATCTAAACGTTATTAATGTCTAAACACTTGTTTTAATTTTAAACTGTTGGGACCTGTTTGCAAACTCTGATGTTTTAATGTATCGAATGTGAACATTTTGAAATGTATTTTAAAACTTCTCATTTTGAGGTCGTTTTCTATGACTTGTACTTCTAGTTCCATGACGTCGCACCCCAGTGTTACCTTTCCGCTGCTAGTCTGATTTTGGGGGTGTGACAGAAACATTCTGTCACACCCCCAAAGTTGGACGGCAGCGGAAAGGTAACACTGGGGTGCGACGTCAAAGGCACAAAGTACAAGTCACGAAAAACGACCTCAAAATGAGACGTTTTAAAATAGATTTCAAAATGTTCACATTCGATACATTAAAACATCAGAGTTTGCAAACAGGTCCAACGGTTTAAAATAAAACAAGTGTTTTTCAAAAGAAATTTTATCGAATGTGTAAAATGTAGAGTCTCCGAAATACATATCCGTGCGGCTTCCCTCCGAGCAATATACCTGAAAACCTGAGAAAATACATGTAAAAACGTCAACAATAATGTTGGTGAATTTATAGGTTTAGGTAAAAACAATATTGAAATAATTTAAGAAATATTTCAGTAAGAAAAGTAGCGTGACAACATTTCAAAGCATTGTTTCCAAAATCCAAGTAGTGATTCAATAAATCAAGTAACGTTCAGTAGTGGACCACAAGACTTAAGTAAGGGCAGACTATGTACATATTCCATAGTCCAAAACAAGTAATTTAGACAAGAGAAACAAATTCACCAAGTCTAAATGAAATATATATTATTGCACTAAGCTCATGACACCGAAACCTTAACATGTAATGAAATGTAATCAAACCAGTACTCGAGGTTTGTGCCCCAAAACAGATACAAATGCTGCCAAACATCCTACGAAATACCTCAAATGTTAAATGCGTCAATGGTTATCTAGAAACCACAGCCCAGACGGGGATTGTCAGTCCCGATAGATCTATCCACAACACTCGCGTTTACTACCCATAGTAATTAACGGTTCATGATGAAAGGGGACTTAAATGGAAAAGTAGGTACTTAGGAAATAATATAGTCAGGAAATAGCATACAGTTTGAAAGGTACTTGTGTCCAATTTGTAAAACAAGCATGTAATCTCACCCCGTAAAGTTTGTAAAATAATTAAGTAGTAAAATTCGGTCTTCCGTGCGAAACACGAAGTTGTTCGAATATGTTTTGCATAAAATTCTATTTTTGGTCAAGTCGTGAAAATGTGATTAAACGATGTCAAATCGAAAGTAAACTTTCTTTTTTTGCTTTTTATTAAAAATATAAAGTTCCAGCAGAATCTCGTAAGGGCATTTTGGTTATTTTCTGTCGAGTTTCAAGTCTCAGCTAAACTAAAAAGTTATCCGAAACGTCGTTTCGCATAAATTCTCTTTAGAACCCGAGTCATGAAAATGTGATTTAGTGGATCGTTTTGGTCGGGTCAGACTTAGAAAATAAATATACTTTATAAAAGTCAAGTATAAAAGTCAACAAGGACTTTAATAAACGTTAACGCAATGTGAAGGTGATTTCAATTAATAAAATAATATCGATTAATATACTATTGTAAGTAATTATTTTTGAGACCGTTGGTCGACTTTAAAAATAGAAAGATTTCAATAAAGTGAAATAGTATATGATTGGATGGAAAATGATATATATAAAATATACTAAATGTTAAGATTTAGGACGCGCAAATAGATTTTTCATCACTTATATGTATGTATGTATATATAAATATACATAATTTCGTCGTAACGATGTACGCATTGTTGATCGTATTTTATACGTATTGTAATCGAGCGACATAATTATAGGTCGTGGTCAAGATCGTTGCTGATTCGTTTTGTGGTTTATTCGGTTTATTTGATCGAGATCGTTGATCAAGGTGAGTTCATAGCCCCACCTTATATCTTTTAATGGCTTTCATAAACTGTTTTCGAGGTGAGAATACATGCTCGTTTTACCAAGTAAACTCATTGATTTCTACTACATAAGCGTTACATGACTATTTTACTGTGATACATGGTTGTTTTCTTATGAACTGATTAAAGCTTGATTTATTTACTACATCATACAAGATCATTGAATTACTATACATGAAAACCGTGAGTTTTGAACACATTACTTGTTTTACTTTGGACACAAGCATTTTTCAAATTGTATGCTATTCCTGATCATGTTATTTCCTAATTAACTTTTAGAAAACTTATTTCCAAATAAGTCACAATATGACAATTTTCCTTTAAAAACGTTTTATCGAATGTACAAAGTTCACCAAGTCCACGTCCTTCGATATCCGCATTCCATCCCATCCAAGTAAGCAAGCATTTACCTAAGATAAACATGCTAAAATGTGGAGTTCACGATGTGTTCCACGTCTCAAATTTGAAGAAATGTTTAACTGACGAAACGCTCGTCGTTCCACTGGAGGAATTACATATCACTAACAAGCTCCAATTCATAGATAAGCCATTGAAAATTATGGACCATGGGGTTAAGTGACCAAAGCATAGTTGAATTCCTATCGTTAAAGTTCGATGGAATTCACAAAGAGATCTCGAGTTTACGTGGAAGCGCGAGGACAAGATCAAGCGCAAATACCCACACCTATTTTCAAGCGCGAATAATTGGCTAAGACGAACTAAATCTCGGAACGAGATTTTTTCTAACGGAGGGAGGATGTGACAACCGTCTAAACTCAGAAGAGTGACTAATAATAATTTATAACGTCTTTGACTAAATTTACTTGAGTAAAATTATTTTGTGCTTGTCGGGTCATTTTTGAGCTTGAATTATCTTTATATTTAACCTCGATTACGAGCGTGCCTTTGATCAACGATCCATATTTTTTTTAAGTCATTATTTAATTTTCCATGTTTACGTAAACTTTGCATTTTTTTGTGTTTTTAGCTCTAGCATGCACCCCCGTTACACCATTAGCCATTTGTGTATATACTTAAAAAAAAAAATTGGTACACATAAATCTAACTTATATTTACGTATCGTCTCAACATTTCAAAAATTATACATCAGTTGTTAAATTAAAGAGAAACTACGACATAGAATGTTTTATTTATAAAAATGACGTAGACTTTTTTTTTGTCATATATTGTTTTTGTAATTAGCCAAGTTGCACTCAATATAAAATGGAGATGGATAACGTTTATACGTGTTTATTGAATAGCAAATTAAGTAACAGTCATCACATGACTAAGGTGGTTAATTTCTTGTGGTGTATCCTATGTTCGACACCCAAATTAGTCTAAGATATAGCAGTCTATAATCTATTTCCTATTATTTTCTTGAAGTCAAGATTAACTTAGAGTATAAATAAAATGGCAACCCAAAACACGTTTGAGAACATAGTGAACCAACGAGAGATAAATGCGCCAAAGATTTGATTCGAGTCACATCAAACGTTCATGTTCAAGCTATTCGTTCAAATCATGGTGTGTGTTCGGTTGGACGTGAACTTTGAATTACGATCAGGTTGCATCGAATCGTAGTGTTCGTGATCGAGTTGGTGTTCGTACTCGTGTCCGTACGTGTTCGAGCTTGATTCGGTGCTACTACTGTATCCATTTTCTGTCTCAATTTGTGCCTCGGAGGTAATTTTTGTGCCATAATAGTTCTTTAGTGAGTTCGTTCTAAAATCATACAACAGTAAAATTATAAACTGAAACACCATTAATTACTAATTTATCAACTTGATTCTTGGGTCAAAATATCATAGTATGTTGTCCTCAAAATTGTAGTTTGTGAACACAAGAATATAACGATCTGATTTTTTGCTTGCAAGCAGCTAAGTTCATACACTTGATTCCTTATAATAAAGGCTCTATGTAGTTGTAGATGTTTATAAATGTATTACGGAGACGACCCAACGATCGATCATCTCGTGATACGTCGGGAAACACAATATGAGCAAGTAAAAAAAATATTGAAATGAATGAGTTATAAAACTAGGTTTTATATATCTTTGGTTCTGTACATTCACACGTAACAAAAGAATATGAGATTCATGCATTGTACACTATTTTATGTTTTGGTCCTCGAATTATAAAGCTAATTACAAATAAATATTATAGAATTATAAAGTTTCACTTTTGTCCCCTATTCATTTTAACTCTTCAAAACAAGTCCAAATTTTATAATTTAGTTATTTTGTCTTTAACGAAATTATGCTTATAAGATGCACGTCTTCTTGTAGTCACGCTTTACGCGTTAAGGTGAGTTCACGCCCCCCCCCCCTCCTTTTTTTAATGTTTTATATGTTTTTGGGGTGATTTGCATAATCATATTGCTTTATAAGCTATTTTAGACTATTTGAATATTTTGAGCTATTTAGACATATTGAGCTAGTTAGACTTTTTGACTATCTGGACACTTTGAACTATATAAACATATTTGAGCATTTTGGACCATATTGAACATTTTGGACTTATTAGACTTATTGGGCTATTAGGACTTTTGAGCTATAGTGGAGATTTTTGGATATTTTAACTATATTAAACAACTTGAACTACTTTTGAACTTGATAAGTGCTTTTGAGTATTCGCAAGATCCTCGTTTTACTGCTCTTTATTTTGGGGATTATTGCATACTAAGAACTGATTATTAATCTGTCAATTGCCATATTGAGACTTTGCGTATTATCTTATGAAATACGTATGATTTATACATTGATGGGCTTCGCATATTATTTTTATAATATATAAGACTTGGTTAACATTAAACTTCACGTATTATATTTCTAATACGTGTGACTTTTATTAAAACAAGACTTTGCGTATTCTATGTGAATACGTAAGGTGCATGGATATAGTGTTAGGTGTGTGGGATCCTGTTCTTTCCCCTCACCTGTCTAAGTCCCCCTTTGGGTCGCTGTTCAAATCCCAATTTATACGTACTTGTTGCGCTCCGCTGTTCTAGAGTGTAAATATTATAGATAGCGCTATTAGAGGTCGGTCAACCTCTCGGTTCCACTGTTCAGGAATTTGCATAATATTTATATATAGGGGCAACCGTTCATTTGTGCTTTGACACTATATTTTATGCGTGTACATTTTACTGAAACATTTTATTATAATATTAACCAAGTGGTTTTGAACATTTAGACTTTCTATTATTGGCATATTTGTACATTATGAAATTGTGTGTGAATTTATACGATACAAGTCTTGTATGGGCGGGACTTGTATTGAGATAAATTCATATGACTCTGGCCATGATGTCTTCTTTTATAAACTATATTTTGGGACTTTTTCTTTATCATGGAATTAGGTGAATTTATATTAATTACAAGTCTTGTATGAGCGGGGCTTGTAATTGGATAGATTCACAAGACTCTTGCCATGATGACTTATTTATAAATGGGTTTTTACTACATTTTCATAAACCCGTGTACTCACCAACTATTTTCATAGTTGACCCGTTTTCTCATGCATTTGAGGTGATCGTTAGTAAGTTTCTTTTAAAGGCATTGCATTGTGGAGTCTCACCGTGTCATCTCTTTAAAACATTTTGACGTCAAGACAAAGTTTTGTGAACTTAACACTTATGTTTTAAACGGAAATGTTCGGCGAAGATAATTATGGTATTATTGTACCGTTTCTTATAAAATTAATTATGGTGTTGTGCTATTATCTTATGCTTGTGCCTTGAGCTGACACACTCCGTGTTTCCGCTTTGGCGGGGTGTTACAGATTTGGTACCAAATCTATAACACCCCACTAATGCAGAAACACGGAGTGTGACAGCTCAAGGCACAAGCATATGGCAATAGTACAATACCATAAATTAATTTGAAAGAGATAGTACAATAATACCATAATTGTCTTCGCCAAACATTGGCGTTTAAAACATAAGTTTGAAGTTCACAAAAGCTTCGTCTTGACATTTCAAAGTTTAAAAGAGACGACACGATGAGACCATGATGCAATGCCTTCATAATAAAAACTACTGACGATCACTTGAAATGCATGAGAAAATGGGTCAACTATGAAAATTGTTGGTGAGTGCACGGGTTTTATGAAAATGTGGTAAATGCCCATTTATAAATAAGTCTCATGGAAAGAGTCCTGTAAATCTATTCTATTACAAGGCCCGCCCATACAAGATTTGTAATAAAATACATTCACCTACATTTCCATGATAATGAACAAGTCTCAAAATATAGTTTATAAAAGAATACATCATGGCCAGAGTCATATGAATTTATCTCAATACAAGTCCCGCCCATACAAGACTTGTATCGTATAAATTCACACACAATTCCATAATACATAGATATGCCCAATAATAGAAAGTCTAAATGTTCAAAGCCACTTGGTTAATATTAAAGTAAAATGTTCCAGTAAAATGCACACGCAATAAATATAGTGTCAAAGCACAAATGAACGATTGCCCCTATATATAAATATTATGCAAATTCCTTAACATTGGAACCGAGAGGTTGACCGACCTCTAATAGCTCTATCCATAATATTTACACTATAGAACAGCGGAGCGCAACAAGTACATCTGAAAAACGACCCAAAGGGGGACTTAGACAGGTGAGGGGAAAGAACAGGATCCCACACACCTAACACCATATCCATGCACCTTACGTAATCACACAGAATACACAAAGTCTTGTTTTAATAAAAGTCACACGTATTATAAATATAATACGTGAGGTTTAATATTAACCAAGTCTTATATATTATAAAAATAAAATGCGAAGCCCATCAATGTACAAATCATACGTATATCATAAGATAATACGCAAAGTCTTAATATGGCAATTGACAAATTAATAATTAGTTCTTAGTCTGCAATAATCCTCAAAATAAAGAGTAGTAAAACGAGGATCTTGCGAATACTCAAAAACACTTATCAAGTTTAAAAGTAGTTCAAGTTGTCCAATATAGTTTAAAATATCAAAAAATGTCCAATATAGCTCAAAAGCCCAATAAGTATAATAAGTCAAAAAGGTTCAATATGGTCCAAAATGCTCAAAAATGTTTATAAAGTGTCCAAATAGTCAAAAAGTCTAACTAGCTCAATATGTCTAAATAGCTCAAAATATTTAAATAGTCTAAAATAACTTATAAAGCAATATGATCATGCAAATCACCCCAAAAACGTATAAAACATTTAAAAAAGGAGGGGGTCGTGAACTCACCTTAACGATTAAAGCGTGAGTACAAGAATGAGCACATCGAGTATCTCTAAAAGTAACCCTCGAATGTAGACCTCACTAGACATTGTTTACTGTCTCTTGAGGAATCTAGAACACAGATGTACGAAGTTTTGAGAAATTTGCTCGAGGATGGGTTAGGATAGAATGATATGAAGTGATGATGATAAGGAAATATGACATGATGCTATCCTAAAAACGCATGGCCAACGTTTTTACGATAACATGCTGTGACATGGAATTATCAGATTCATGAATTATCAAATACGAATAGTTAAATTCGACTCGATGACCTAAATCTCGACCTCTTATCTAAAATTCTTGACCCATCGAGTGTACGCTAACGCGCCTTCCTTTCCATCAAATACAATCGCCCCACATGCCTTAAATTCCTTGTACGCGCATCTGTTCCATTGCGGTTGTTATTACCATCCCCAGAGTTGTCATGATCAGTTCCTCCTTCCGCATTTCTTCCATTGTTGTAATTATCCCTCCCGTTATTTCCATTTCCTCGGTTGTTGATGTGGTTGCCGACTTATGTGACAATGGTAGGAAGTAAGTCTCACAGCTGTTGAGCGATAACTGCGGCGATGTCGGTGTTCCCACCTTCGTTGTCATCATTACCAGCACCGCATCCACTATTTCCGCTAGAGTTGCGAGTCGTCCTTTTTGTGCCATTATCTACAAGGATAAGTCGAGAATTTTAGATAAGAGGTCGAGATTTAGGTCGTCTAGTCAAATTCAAACTACTCTTATTTGATAATTCATGAATCTGATAATTCCATGTCACATCATGTTATCGTAAAAACGTTGGCCATGTGGGACAATGATGAATGGAAATCCTTCCAGAGTCAACATCAAACAGCTCTGCGGTAGGTGACTTGCGAGATTCTTTATGAATCAAGCTTGTGTCAACTGGATATCTACTTTGGTCCAGTATATGAATTGACGACTCAATCAGTCAGAAAGTATCTAACTGATTCACTCTTACCGTGTTGTCTGCTTTGAGACGCCGGTAATTAGAACAAGCAAGTATGGTGAATCTAATGCAATCATGTTAGAGGATCTAAAACTTTGAGCTAGAAACCTTGTCAAGGTGGTTCTTCTAAATTGAACCTACCTGATCACATGTACAGTATCTTATACTGTAAAACGGTCCTTACAAAATCGGAGGTTAACGCAACCGAACTTAAGACGAATGACAAAGCCATATTCGTCTATACCTGCTGTTTATCACTAACATATTTTTTTCCAGTATAAGTGACAATGCGTTACAAACCATCCTTACCAGGTGAGAACTCAAGATTCAAGTCCGTCATGCTCAAGGTCGACAAAGAATAAATACATGATGAAAGCCCCTTCCCAAAGGGTTATTAACAAACGTAAATGTCTTCTCCACTATCCTCTTGATGTCCAGACAAGCACTATTGATACTTCCTCAAAACGGAACATATCTACAAAGTACCAAGAAATAACAAAGAAACAACATACCATACAAGTGGATCCAAGTAACTACATTCATCCATTATAAGTGTACACAAGTAACTCATGCTCAAAGAAAAAGTAGGGGACGCATTGCTAGCAAGCATTCCAAGAAATCTTGAGCATGAGGTGACGACACAACAAAGATCGCACAGAAGCGAAAAGATATCCAGGATAAGGAATTTAAAGATCTCAAGAGTCAAGATAAATACACAAGGCTAAAGACATCAGATCATCAAGATTTTGTCAAAAGACACATATCAAATCAAAGATCTCACTGATCCAGCGGATCACAAGCATATCAAAAGGAATGCGTCAAGAGAATTCCCCAAGAACAAGGCTTCAAGTGTCCTCAAGTCGATAACCACGCAACTAGGTGGAGAATGCGTTTAGCCACGAAATTAGTAAACTGATGATCTCATAACATTCCCGAGCCTTGTATAAAGGAAAAAGAACGTAGACTTTCCGGAATTCCATTTACTGCAGACGGGCCTAGTTACGGCTTTAAAAGCCATTTAGACTTATTCAGCCTTGGCCTTATCTCTGGAAGCCATTTAGTAGAACCCAAGGCCGGCCTATGTGCACACTATATAAGCCCTCTCCTCATGTGGAGAGGGTGTTGCTTGTTTCTTGTTGTTGCTCCATTTTCTCTTTTATTGAAGTAACCATTTTCTTTTCTTTTCCTCTCTACAAATTTCGTCCTCTTTCTTTCTTTTTCCTTTAATTTCGTGTGTATGATTGTGAAATGATAAGTTAACAACTTATGTACATTTCAGTGCATAACTCGGACCTCAATGTAAGGAAAATGTATCTTTTTAGATAACTTATCCTATCAACGAGAAAGTCAAATTTCTCGGGTCTTGGGCTCCAAAAACAAAACATCTCAAAAAGATTTGAAGCTCACACAAAAGGCTGTAAACATTCAGATTGCAACCCAGAACCACGAACGTAGACAAACGCCGACGTGTATGCTTCAGTGCGCTTACTCTACAAATAGAAGAGAAGTCTTCTATCATGGTTTTTAAAACCGTTGAACATAATTTTTCAAGAAAACTTTAAATGTCAAATCATTTGCTTATCAAGTGATATCTTTCAAAATTATGTATTCAACACTCCCCCCTCACACACTTTCCAAAATTGTGGTATCAATTTTCTCAAAAATGTCATATTTATATGGATTAATTTTTAAAGGGGAGCTTTTTAAACTAAAGCCTTTTAATGTATTTTGGGTACATCTCATAAATGTCAATTTTATGTATCAAAAAATATTCAAGTGAAATTAAAATGAAGTAATGAACAAAAAAGGAAAACTCTTTCTCATGTGTGGGCGATTTTTTGTAACCCCTCATTCCTAACTCGTCTAATCCTCTAATCTATTGATTTGAATGCCTTATAACAATCACGTTAATGATTCTTGATCTCTGATCTAAGTGCATTAACTATTTTTTATTAGGTTGATACTTCTTTACGATTTAGGTTTTCGAGGTCTCTAGGGTTACATTCATCGCTGCATATTAGGGTTTTTTATTTATTGTTGTTCTTCATTATTATATTCTTTGTCGTAATCATGGAAGAAGACTAGGGAGGCATTGATTGGTTGTGGTAAACCCTAATTGTTAGGGTTTCGATTTATTCTTCTACACTAGTTTTTGGTGTTATGGTATTATTCTTCTACACTAGTTTTGAGAGAGATGGAGAAGGAGTATCCGTCTATTGTTACGAAAGCATTTGCTACGGATTATGATGATTACATTACTAAGCTGAGTTCTGAGGTGAATGTCGAGCAGGTGGGTACTCAACCGGTTGATTTTATGGCTTCGGGTTGGAAGGACCCTAATATTCATGGGGTGAAGGATACTAGTGCGCAGTCCTTCGCTAATGTACTGTCCTCGGATAAACCAACTAAGAAGATAATTTTAGATCATTGCTGAGTGCGGAGCAATTGGAGAACACATATTTTGTTCTTCCTAATTTTGTTCATTCCTATTGAGGCTATGCTGAAGTTAAAATAAGTTTGCTAACTCTTTGGTTGTTTCTTTTTGTTAGGGTAAAAACGGAGTGGCGATTCCCACTGTTCAAAATTATGTAACACGAATTACTTGGGCGGCGAAGTTTTGGTTTTTTCATAAAGTACTTGCGAGATGACATCGACTTTTTTATCTACTTAAATGAGCAGTTCGCATGACAGAGTCTGGAGCAAGTCTGAGAGCAAGGACCATGGTTTGATCCGTAATACTCCATTGATCCTGAATAAGTGGACTCCGGACCTTTCTTTAAATAAGGATAACGTGACGAAGGTACCCGTTTGGGTTAAGATATACAAAGTATTGGTTGTTGCGTACACGGAGGATGAGCTCAACCTTATTGCCACTCAAATCGGAAAACCTATAATGCTTGATGCCTTTACAAGTTCCATGTATGGAGATGCGTAGGGAAGAATAGTGTTTGCTCGGGCACTTGTGGAAGTTAGCGCTGATAAGGAACTTAAACATGAGGTTGTGATGGGAGTACCACTAGAAAACGGGACTGGTCACAAAATTGAACGTATGAGAGTAGAATATGAGTGGAAATCGCCACTTTGCTTGGATTGCCACATATTCAGCCACTCTAATGGTCAATGTCCAAAACGTGTTCTGGAGAATGTTAAGGAAGTTCCACAAACCCAAGAGGATGGCTTTACATTGGTTACGAAAAAGAAAAACAAAGGGAAATCTATTGCTAGTAACACTGGAAGGAAAATTGAGGGTGTAAAGTTTAATAAACCTAAAACGAATGTTATGTGGAGTAAGAAGGCGAATCAACCAGTTACTAATCCTAAGGTGGCTGACACTAACTTGGCTACTCTTAAGAATAAGTTTTTGGCTCTACAAAATGATGTGCCGGATGTGGCTGAGTCTAGTAAAGCTGTGGGTGATAATACTAATAGGGGCTCGAATATGGGAGATGATGAGAGCGAGGTAGAGGAAGTTTTTGCGGAAGCTGATCCTAAACTAAAGGGGGCAAGCACTCCCTCACCTGTTGATAGGAATGTTTAGTATCGTCGCCTGGAACATATGGGGTTTGAATCGCACCCCTAAATAAACTGAGGTTCAACATGTTGTAAAAGAAAACAATCTTAGTGTTTGTGGCATTTTAGAGTCCCATGTAGATATTGCATCACTTTCAAGGGTCTGTTATAGGGTCTTTCGGTCTTGGGATTGGACCTCTAACGCGAACCTGTGCTCCAAGGGTTGTCGCATCATCGTAGGCTAGAATAAAGACATTGTAGATGCTATGGTTATCGCCCAATCGGATCAAGCTATGCACCTAATGATTAAGCATAAGGAGAGTGGTAAATGCATTTATTGTTCTATCTATGCTAGCAATTCTCAATTTGTTAGACATGATCTTTGGGCAGAGTTAGGTCTACATAAGAATGTTGTTCGTAATACCCCTTGGATTCTTATAGGTGACTTTAACGTGGCGCTTAACTTGGATGATGTGCATTCTGGTGCTTCGAGTATTAGTGCCTCAGTGTTTGAGTTCAAGGATTGCGTGGAAAACATCGAGGTGTTAGACATTAATTGCTCGGGTCTACACTTCACATGGAACCAAAAACCTAAGGGAGGCAGTGGTATTTTGAAGAAATTAGATCGCGTTATGGGTAACTTGTATTTTATTCATTCATTCCCAAGAGCGTATGCAATTTTCCAGCCATATAGAATTTCTGATCACTCACCTTCGGTTCTTAGAATCCCTACCCTTACGGCCTCGAAGCCTAAGCCTTTCAAGTTCTTTAATTTCTTAACGTTCAAGAGCAGGTATAGGGATGTGGTTCAGAATACGTGGTTTATGTAGGTTGATGGGCATAACATGTATAAAGTGGTGAAAAAAATGAAAGATTTAAAGAAACTGTTGCGTAAGTTGCTTCATGACCTTGGGAATTTGCATGAACGAGTTCAGAATCTTCGGGTTGAGCTTGATACTGTTCAAAAAGATTTAGATGCTAGACCTGATGACCCCATTTTACGTGACGAGGAAGCTGTTTATCTTAAAGCTTTTAACGAGCCTAAGTTGGATGAGGAAAGATTCTTAAAGCAAAAAGCTAAGATCGAGTGGTTGGAGGTTGGTGACACAAACTCGGCTTACTTTCACAAGTCCGTAAAGAGCAAGAACCAAAGAATTAGGATGGATGTTATTCGTAATTCGGCTAATGAGGTGGTTACGGGTAATTCTTGTAACAATCCGTATTTTTGATCAATGAACGACGTCATTTAATTCACTATAATTTTTTTTCTTCGCGTTTGCTTTTAATTTTAATCGTTACGTTAAATCGCGTAAACTAAAAATCAACAATCAACGTAAACGGGCACCAAACAAATTAAAGTTTACGTCAAGTAATCATTATATTATTTTTACTAAAGTAATAATTAACTTATTATGTTTTATTTTATCGGTTACGTAAAACATTTACGTTTCGCGATAAATTACGTTTAAGCATTCCCGGAACGACCAAAATTTTCCTACGCTTCAACAAATACCCATTATTATAACCAATGGTCAATTTTTTTATAAAACTTCACCTATGTTTATCATGCTAGCCGAATTTTACAAATAAGAACCAACTAAAGCCTACACATTACAAGTATACACTTTGTATTAAATCTACACATTTTACTCTTCAAGTAATACAAGAATTACCCACACAAGATATCAAAGATCAACTAGTTTCTTCCCCCCTCCCCCATTTTCGGCAACCAATGTCCACCAAAGGGGACAATTAGCTCACAAAATTACTAACCAAGTAGCATGTACAAGCTAGTTTCATTAAAACCTAAACTATGACTCGAAATATTAACCACATTTCTTCCTTAAATTCCTCTATGTTTCACTAAGTCTTGAACTATTCTAATAGTGTTATTGACTAGTCTTTATCATACATATACTAGCATACTAGTAGATGAAAACACACAACACTCTTCTTAAGCGAAAATTGCGCAAAAACTCTCTTGTCTCTCTTCCTTTACCCACGGCACCGACACAAACACATACACAATCCATAACATTTTATTTGCCACATTTTCCATGTATTCTCACATCATACTAAAGCTATTTTAGGAAGGTTTGAAGGCTTGTTAAACATTTGCAAGGTTTAAACAAGTTAGGGTTTTCTTTGGAATTTTAGGTTTAATCACAAAGGTGTGATCTTGTTTTTCATTCATCACTCAATCACCTAAGGTCTATCTAAGTTCTTAATCTATTCCATTATCTATTTTTATGTTTTATATAATTGTGTATAGTTAAATCACCACCTAGGTATATTTTATAAAGTTTATAAAATATGTACATTATACATGGCTAATGTGACGCTTAAAATATGTTGTAATCAAGGATTTACAAGCAATGGAATATTTATATAAAGTATTTGTTAAAGTTTCGAATAATTATTTAATTATAATGTTTATGAAGTTAAATAAATATGTTGGACAAATTCTTGGACTCTATGGACAAATAAAGGACCTAAAGTATATGAGACATTTGATATAAAGTGTTGTGGAGGACTTGTGGTATTTTATTTAAGATAAAAACTAATAAAAACCAGTTTATATACATAAATACTGATTTATTTAAAAGGGACTGTTTTGGTTCGAATTCTAAAATAGTGAGTTTGTATTTTTATAAAATACTACATGTCATGAGGATTCCAAATCTATAAAGAAATCAAAAAACCGAGTTATAACGAAGAAGTTACGTTATTTACAAGTTTACTATAAAAAGTATTTTTATAAAAGTAACTTTATAAAAAAACTGACTACTGTTCATAACAGTGGGCTGATGGAAAATATTTTAGTTAAATAGAACTTTTAATTACGAAGAAGTGCTCGAAAGAATCGCTAAAAACGGAGTTAAAACGAGTAAGATACGACGTTTCAAAGACCGTGCACGTTTCAGCGGCTGCTGAAACTGTGTTTTTGGGAACGTTGGGTCCGATGGAGTCGAAGTGTAAATCTACAAAGTTGCTCAGAACGACATTTTACATAAACCTGATTATTTTCATAATTTTCAGATGTATGGTTTGTAAACTAGACACTTTTCCTGACATGAATAGTGTTAGTTTGTTTTTAATAAAAAATTGCGAAACATTTTAGAATCATTTATATAATATTTATACGAGTTTTAACTTTATAAATATTATTTTACAAGATGATTAAACTACTTATGCGATAACAATATATGAATAATAAAAACATTAAATCAAGTGTTTTTAACAAATGAATAAATTATTGGACAAATATACTATTTTTGCACATACAATTACGTGGACATTTATTTTTCAAGATACAAATTTATATTACTTAATTTTATAAATTGAACAAAGAATTTAGGTGGTGATATAACGCTATAACTTGTAATGCCGCATTATATTAAATACATTATACTTATACGACCTATATTTAATTAGGTTGCTTTCGGTCATTATCATGACGCATTTTCTGTGATACTAGATATTTAATTCACTCGAGGTGAGTTCATAGCCTCACCTTTTCTCTTTTAATTGTTTTCATAAACTGTTTTGGGGTGGAGAATACGTGCTCGTTTTACCAAGTAAACTCATTGATTACTACTACAAAAGTGTTACATGACTATTTTTACTAAAGCTTGATTTGTTTACTACAAGATTTGAGATCATTGAAAACCTATTTTTGAAACCGTGAATTTTGAACACATTATTTGTTTTACTATTGGACACAAGTGTTTTCAAAGTGTAATCAAAGTGTTTTAAAAGTGTAATCAAAGTGTTTTCAAAGTGTAATCAAAGTGTATGCTATCCAGATTTTTGCCTGATTATTTGTGCCTAAGTTACCGTATTGCCATGAAGTCCAATCTTTATTACCTAAGTGTTTCCTTAATCTCCTTAAGAGAGATTTCATGCTTGTTTTACATTTCTGA
>BQNB010084970.1:0-28606 GCA_026074375.1 Tanacetum coccineum
AACATTCTGATATATATCAAATAGAGAGTCAGCCATACCATTCAATATGTGTCCTCTGCATATGTATTCATCGTTCTCCCACTTGACCCTTCGCCTTATTGCTTCCACTGCATCATCCTCCATCAATTCTGGTATAAGAGTAGTCAAAACATACACTACCTTCAAAGTTGTCAACAATAAATGCATCTTATTCTATCATCGCCTAAAATCATGCCCTTCAAACTTGTCTAGTTTCCCAAAGTTTGTAGTCATCTCTTTCACCGTATTTCCAGCCATAATCACCACAGGAAATACTTTATACGTTTGTTAGGAAATTTTGTGTAAGGTTCGTGATAATCCTGGAAATCTTGCTTGTATCGTGTTGAGTTCACTTTCCGTATAAAGTATTTCGACCCTATAGGTGCCTGGGTTGTACGTAATCTCTATCGAGATAATTCAATAAGAATGACAATTTGTGTCTAGGCACAAGATCACAAATCAAGAACAAGAGAGGAATTGTATGTGAATTTTCATATTTTGTTCTAAGACCAATGTATCTGGTATATATCAGACAATAATGACAGTTAACAATAGTTTTTGGGTGGTTAAAGTTGGTTAAAACCAAAATATTTATAACCAATAGTCAAGTAGTTACGACGTAACACTAAGTTGTTACGGCGTAATATATTTACTACTTCACTTGTTACGGCGTAACCATCATTGGTTACGGCGTAGCCAACAAACTTTTGATACTAGCAACAGGTTATGGCGTAACCTTATCGTATAGGTTACGGGATAATCAACCTTAAAGATCTTTGTTCCCTACCCTGCATGGTTATGGCGTAACCAAAAGTGTTACGGCGTAATCCATGCACATTCTATCATGGTAAAGTTCGTATTAGCTCAACGAGTGTACACTCCACACTTCCCTAACTCGTATCCGATCCGAATATGAACTCTTAATTGTCTCTAGTAAATCATCGTTACCTAAATGGCCGCCGTTGACACTAAAATCACCAACAGCTTCAAGCCTCCAAAAAATGGTAAACATTATCTCCTTAGTCTCAGTTAGCAAGTGCTAGTGAATAGTAAAATTTATAAGTTACTTACCTGCAATAAGTGTCATGTTTGACTTTTGAAGTCTTTATTAATCGACTTTGATCTTAAATATTTTTGTTCGTGTTATATAATATTTGATGAAAATCATACCAATGAAAATACATTTAAAGTTCAATTCATTCATATATTTTGTATCACATAACATATAACAAAAAAAGGTTAAGGTCAAAGTTAAAAAAACTTCAAAAGTCAAACTTGGCTCTTATTGTGCGAGTAATAGGGGTGAGAAAAACGGACCTCGACCGAACGGGACCAGAAAACCGGACCGAAAATATTTTGGCCCGGTCCTCGGTCTACGCTTTTCATTACATTCGGTCCTCGGTCATGTCAGTCCGGTCCGGTCTTACAAAAACTCTACGATTATGCCTTGTAGGACCAGACCGGACCGAACCAGACTAGACCGGATCATTTTGCTCTGGTCCTCGGTCTGGTATTTTGGACCAATTCGATTTCAGTCCAGTCCGGTCTTGGCCGGTCCGTTCTGGTCTGCGGACCGTGAGCACCCCTAGCGAGTAATATATAAGTCTAAAAGCTAAAAGCTGATAAAACTAACCAAAGTGTACGTTGGCCCAAAGGCTGGAGTTGAGTTATAAAGTTCGGCTTTTTTTTAATTTGGCTTAAAAAACACTAATGAAACTCTAATATTTCAAATGTTTCTATAACTATTAATACAACTGATTTACATAAAAAAACATATCATCATGGGTCCAAAAGAGCTTTCTTTCAAAATATTGAGGGGCACTCAAAATTATGATGTAACACATTTAAACAATTATGTAGGTTAAATATCAAAGAGAACCACATATATGTACGTAAAGTAACATGGGTGGTAATAAGCATGCCACTCAAGGATATATTGCTAGTGTACTAAACGACAAGATTAAATCTCATGGGGGTGCAACTGTTACGGAGCTTAGAATTTGGTTAATGAAAAGTTACAATATCAATATAACATATCATAAAGTATTTTAAGGGAATGAACAAGCTTATACGGATATGTATGGTAAGTGGGATGACTCTTTTATACAAATGGGTGATTTTAAAGAAGAACTTCAAAGCAGGAACGCGGGAAGTGTTGTTGATATTGATTTTGAGACAGTTGGTGACAAAAAATGATTCAAATGTTTCTTTATTTCATTAGTTGCTTGCTCTAAAGGGTTTCTAGCTGGTTGTCGTCCTTTTATTTCTCTCGATGCTTGTCATCTTAAAGGGAATTTTAATGGTGTACTTGCACCTGCTAAAGGTATTGATGGTAACAATGGGCTTTTACAATGGCCTTTTCTCAGTAGCCTACGTTGTCATTGAATCAAAAAATGGTAACTCTTTGACATGGTTTCTCGAATCGCTAGAAAAGCAATTGGGAAACCAGATGGTCTTTTTTTTATCATCAGACATGCAAAAGGGATTAGAGTAGCTATTATGCAGGTTTACCCTAATGTTGAGCACATAGAATGGCTTGAGCCATTTGTAGAGCAACTTTAAGAAACAATATCGTGGTAACTTCTTTAAATCTAAACTTTAGGGAGCTGCGGATACCCATTGTATTATTGAGCATGACAGATTATTAAAAGAGATCTCTAGTATACATGAAGATGCAATTCAATACCTTAGCTTGAACCATAATAAGATATGGAGTCGTAGCAAGTTTGGCACTGTATCAAAATGTAACTACATGACCAACGAACCTGCACCTGATAAATGATGCTTAAGAAAACGTCAACACAATGGTAGGGTGAAGTCAAAGGTTTAAGTACCACAAATCAATCATTAAAAAAAAACAATTTGTTTGCGAATAAACAAAACATATTCATGCAGAAAACAAAATTAAAGCTAGCTATCACATAGGCTAACATACGAACTCACAAATCAAATCACAACGGGACGAACGTAGCCCACAGGATCCACATATCACAGCCTGGTGTAATCACTACCCTCGATCGAGAATCTACATAGTATGGAGTATTATTTTAACCCCTCTAGGTTAGATTTGGAATGAGTCTAGAGTCACTTACCCTCCACTCGGAATCCACACAGAAATGGGATCTTATTTCAATCCTCCCAATTAGATTTGGAATATGGAAGAAGCACTAAGCACTACCCTCTAACCGAATCATACGAGTATCAACAACAACATTAAGCATATCACCTATAATAACCACATAAACGTTCATGCCTCAAGTAAAACCACATAATCACAGCAATTAAAACTTTTCAAACCACAAGCATCATTTCCACCCTAATAAATCATAAAGAAAATAGGTGGCTATGTAAAAGCTCACCTGATAGCTTAGCTTCCCACAAGAATCTAACAAAAGCATTCACAAACACTTCACGAATAGATCTAAACAATTAAGCACACAATACACTACCACAATTAGGTCATTCCAACCCATATGATGTATACCTCCACTATGATGGATATCTAAACTAAGCGTACCATAGTTCTATACTTTTGTTTTAAACCTTTTTTCAACTCTTATATACATCATTTAACCCTTCAATACCCTACACTTTATAAATTTCCCTGGACTTAGAGCAGAAATTCTTAATGAATCACTTTTACGCGTCCTAAACGGTGACCACTTAAACTCTTTCAAACAAACTCAAACCAAAAATTCACCATTTGCTGACATAGTATGTCTTTTATGAACCTCTCCTAGCTCTCCCAAAGGTCATTACCCTTTAGAAATTTAATAAATACCATAATGTGTTCCAAATTCGACGTCCGCCATAATCTGACCCCCTAAAAGTATGACGTTAGATAGACCCACTTAAACAACTTCATAACCTACTTAGAAAAAATTCAAGTGGTCACACACAATATAAAACATAACGTTCCGACGTGATTTAGAGCCTCCTAACTAAGATGTCAAAGAATTTTTAGTATAAAACAAATCCAAACGTAAAAAATTCGTCACAGGTTGAACCCAATGATTTAGGTAACGACCCTTTTGGAGCCCACTTCCCGACAATAAAAACTCACGAGACCACGCTTTTCTGCAAGTATACTCTCTGAGGTATCTCCAGTATGTTGTAAATTATTTAATTGATATTTATATTATATGACCGTTTTACAAAACTGCCTAACTTTCTGCAGTGAATTAAACAATTAATTCGAGCGATCTAGACCCTAACCGACTAACCCAATCATGAAAACAATCAAAAGAATGATCAAACATGATCTATACATCATAAACTTTCAGAAACATAAAAATCCTAATTTATAAACCATAATCTATCATGCTTAGATTACAAGAATCAAAATTTAACTAGAATTAATCAAAGGATTAGAAAATACCTTAATCAAGAACCCTAAAATTTTCTCTTCTTCTTCTCTTGTAAAAATCGGCCGAACAAATGAGGGGAGGGTTAAGGATTAGTTTTGTATTTATAAGCCTCCTAAGAGATCCTAGATAAATACTAATTATAATTTGTTTCCTATTCAAACTCTTTTTTTTTCTTTCTTTTTTTTCCTTTTTCTTTAAATCGGCCGATTGCCTTGTATTTATTTATTTATTATTATTAATTACATAATTATTTACAATACCTTAAATTTTTATAAAAACCTAAGCTTATTTGGACATACCTTTTTGCTTAAACGCAATTTACAAGAATTTTAAAAATAATTAACTTTCCAAAAATACTTTTCATTTTACAAATTTACTTTCTAAAAATAGAAAGTCTTTCAAAAACTTTCATATTTTAACAAACTCATTTCTTTCACAAATGACACACTTCTCATTTTAATCCATCACCTAGACATCCGTATATTAACCAAAACAATTCTCTCAAAATACCCAATCAATTTCATTATCACTATAAGTGATTAAAATTAAATTTCTCCATCAAATAACTCATTTCTCTTAACCTCTAAAACCTAAACTTATCTTAAATTAATAACATAAAAATACGTATACGTATAATTACTTACACAATTATCGCGAAACCGCTTCAATCACTGAAATCATTTCCTTATCACCAAAAGTGAACGAAATGAACTTCACAAAATCCAACACAAATCCAATCCCAATGAGACGATCAAGCTCAATGGATTGATTATCCAATCTCACATATCCCACACAAACACATATAAACACGTATAAACACATATAACACATAACCCATACATATAGAACAGATATTTAGGTCAACACTACGGTTTGACCAACCTGCTCAAGTCATGGTTGTCACAGATGGTAACAATGGGCTTTTATAATGGCCTTTTCTCAGTAGCCTACGTTGTCCTTGAATCAAAAAATGGTAACTCTTTGACATGGTTTCTCGAATCGCTAAAAAAGCAATTAGGAAACCAGATGGTCTTTTTTATCATCAGATATGCAAAAGGGATTAGAGTAGCTATTATGCAGGTTTACCATGTTGAGCACATAGAATGGCATGAGCCATTTGTAGAGAAACTTCAAGAAACAATATCGTGGTAACTTCTTTAAATCCAAACTTTATAGAGCTGCAGATACCTATTGTATTATTGAGCATGACAGATTATTAAAAGAGATCTCTAGTATACGTGAAGATGCAATTCAATACCTTAGCTTGAACCATAATAAGATATATAGTCGTAGCAAGTTTGGCACTGTATCAAAATGTGACTACATGACCAACAATATCTCATGAAGCTTTTAATTTGTGGATATGTACATTTCGTTTCCAGCTTGTGCTTGACCTTCTTGATAACATAAGAGAAGAGCTTTCAAAGTGTTTTTATGAGAAAATGATGGTTGTTGAAAAATGGAATGGCACATTAGTTCCTATGGCAAAAAAGTATCTCAACAGTTTCTATAAGGCAAGTATCTTTATTTATGTTATTTTCTTTATTGATCTCCAAGGCAAGTACCTTAACTAGTACATTTCGTTTCCAACCAGTGATTGACCTGCTTGATAGCATAACAATATCTTTATTTATGTTTTTTTTCTTGTAGAACTTGGGGGAATATGAAGTTTGCAGAAGTAACGACAATCTTGCTGATGTGAAAAGTAAAGGGAAATGGTGGATTGTGATTCTAGATGAAAAACAATGTTCGTATCAGGTTTGGCAAGCAAAGGGTTTGCCATGTGTTCAA
Organism: Tanacetum coccineum; assembly: GCA_026074375.1. NCBI lineage: Eukaryota > Viridiplantae > Streptophyta > Magnoliopsida > Asterales > Asteraceae > Tanacetum > Tanacetum coccineum. Next base: position 6,177 of record BQNB010084970.1, read on the forward strand.
GCTGCTGCATTCATTGCTTTCACCAGGGAAAGTTAGGAAAAATCTATTGATACGTATTTCACAATTGAAAATTTTAAAGGTGCATATGCTTTAGAAGTCGCTACGATGCCTGGAAAGGATAAATGGGTACACCTACAAACAAAGGATAAAATATACCCACCTGTTATCAAACACTCAATTGGACGACCTAGGAAAAAGAGAATTGTGGTTGAGGATGTGCACAAAAAAAACACCAATGTAAGGAATGTGGTGGATATGGACACCGTCAAAATTCATGCAAAAATCCATCCGCTGAAAGTGTTAATCCTGGTGCAACATCTACTACTAAAAGGAGACGGCGCAAAAATAAAAAAAAATTGAGAAGGATTTGCATGAGAAGTCCTACTGGTTGCTTCTTGGTGCTAAAACACTTAATATCTTGTTAGTTTGAATGCTAAAACAATCAAATATCAAACTATTGGTTCATTTTGTTAGTTTAAATGTTAAACTCGTGTTGTATTGATGAACTTTTCCACCAATTTATTAATCCTTAACGATTTTTCTTTTCTTTTTTTGTTGTTGTTATGTTGTAGGCATATTTTTATGGCTATCTTCTAACTGTATGTTCATAAGTATTGGACACATCACATACTTTGTGTTCATATGGGTAAAGTACAATGGCATGTCTAGTGCTTGGCTTTTTGATCCAGTTAAATGTCAAATTTAAAGATCTTTTGAGTTAAGTTAGTGTGGCATGTTTTGGGACTGCAGTTTTTAAGGTTGTATGCACACATGTGGGTCTGTAATATTGTTTGCAGCTCAATATGTACTTTTTTGTTACAACGGGTTTTTGGCTAGTTTTTTCAATTTTATTTTGTGGGTATGGCATGATTTTGAGTTATTGATGGGTTGTGTAGTTTAGTTTATTGTATTTGGCTAGCATGTGGCCTTATGTCCTATAGTATTTAGTTTGGTTGGTTTAGGTTCTAGCTTTTTGTCCATGTTTCTTTGTAATTTTTCTTTACGGTCCACTGTACTTGAGAAAAAAAGAACAAGGGCACAATAGTCATTTTATAATGAAACTACAATTAACATGTATTTTGTGATTTAAAAAATATATAAAAATAATTATTTGGATATATATATATATATATATATATTTATTTTTTATATAAAATATAATTGATATGAATATAATAAATACATATAATATATATATCTATGGACTATATATTAACATATATTGAGATTATATACTTATATATTAGTAAATATGTATATATATCAGTGATATATATGATATATCTATATATATGTACTAATATCTATATAGATGTATATAATGTAGTAGTAATATAATAATAAAGTTCAATTTCACACCAAAATATATTATATCCAGTTATTGAAGATTAGACAGTGAATAAAGTATAGCGACAATTAACTTGTATTTTGGTGATTTAAAAAAATATAAAAATAGATTATTTGGATATAATATGATATATATATATATATAAATAATAGAAGTGATAAATAATAGATAGTATAATAATATAATATATATAAATATATATATATATGTATATATATATATATATATGTATATGTATATATATATATTCAATTCACCCAATATATTATAACCAGTTATTGAAGATTGACCTGAATTAAAGTTTAGCTATAATATAACTTGAACCAACATAATTGAACTGACATGTATCGTGTCAAACTCTTTTATCTGACTGTAACTAAAAAAATACAATTATAATAAACTTTTTTTGGGTTATATTCATAAGAGAAGCTTCAAATGAAAAGAAATGAAAAATATCCAAATTCGAACTAAAAATAGTTTCACCTGTCACGACGTATGGACAAGTTATTCCTCGTTTTAATCATTTTACAATATCGAGTAGTACTTTTATAGAAAAATTCAATTAAAACAGTTTATTACTATCAAATATCAATTTGACAAACAAATAACCAAAGTATCAAACTGATCTCAATCAGAAACTCAAACCAATATACACCACAACTAATCTGGTATAGATCAATTATCTAACTTGATAATTGTTCCATTACAAGATTACAATCAGAAACAATAAGATCAAGATGATCTAAGAAATTAGGGTTACAGCTTTAAGAGAGTAAGTATCAAACGACAAAGAAGTAGGTGAAAATCAGAGATGAGTTATGAGAACTCATCTTTGTCCTTTAGCCTTATATAGCTCATCTTCCAACTTTAGGAAATTATAGGGATGAATCCGTGAGATAGTTTCACTTATAGCCCCTCCGTGTTTTCTGTATATTTAATCAGTGCAAGTCTTTAAACTTTTGTCCATATCAAGCAATGACCTCATCAATAAGAGAATGACTACAAATGCAACAAACAAAAGACAAAGTTAGTCCCTAAAGTTAATACCAGAAGTCAGATAAGTCCTTATATTTTAACATCCCCCTTAATCTGATTTCTGGTATATATCAAATAATCCAAGTTTTTTAACCAAACTTTTATGTTACATTGTATTAAATCCTTTTGTAAGGATATCTGCAATTTGATTTGCGTATTCCACCTTTACAGTTTTAACTACTCATGCTAAAATGTTTTCCCTTACAAACTGTAAATCAATCTCCAAATGTTTAGTTCTTTCATGAAAAACAGGATTGTCTGCTATTTTAATAGCAGAATTACTATTACAATGAAGGCTAACCGGTAAAAGTTTTTTGCAGTTTAAATCTTTCAAGATTTTTAAAATCCAAACTACTTCACTTGTTACTGAAGCTAAAGCTTTATACTCAGCTTCAGTAGATGATTTTGAGAGAGTGTTTTGTTTCTTGCTTTTCCAGAATACTAAAGATCCACATAATAAAACACAATAACCAGTTACAGATTTTCAAGTGACTATAAATTTAGCCCAGTCTGCATCAGAATATGCAAATAAAAACATACTTGAATCTTTTAGAATATGTACACCCATACATGGTGAACCTTTAAGATATCTTAGAATCTTAAAAAGCAATCCTAGAATGAGAAGCAATAGGAGAATGCATAAACTGACTCAGACAGTGAACAACATAAGAAATATCAGGTCTGGTATTTGTCAAGTAGATAAGTTTGCCCATAAGTTTTTGGTATTCAGTTACAATTTCAAGAAGAGGGTCATCATCAATAGGCTCATTATAAATAAATAACTTATATGGAAAAGGAACGGCTGAGGGTTTACAAATAAGCATACCAAACTCAGATAATAAATCTGCGCAATACTTTCTTTGATTTAAACAAATTCCTTTTTAGTATCAATGACTTCAATACCAAGGAAATATTTTAACTTCCCTAAGTCCTTGATCATAAATTTAGTCATTAGAAACTATGTGAACTTTTCAATTTCAATAAGACTTTACTAGTAATGATAATATCACCCACATAAACAAGTAATGCAATAAACACACCCTTAACATTCTTAGTATATAAAGAATAGTCACTTTTACTTTGACTAAAACCATTTTTAATTAAGGCAAAAGTGAGTTTAACATTCCATTGTGTAGGTGCATGTTTTAAACTATATATAGACTTTCTAAGTCTACATAGTCTAGTATCATTAGCATGAAAATAACCATCAAGCAATTTCATATAAATAGGTTCATCCAGATCACCATAAAGAAAAGCATTATTAACATCAAACTGAAACACATACCAATTACTTTGCACAGAAAGATTTAACAAGCATCTAATAGTAACCATTTTAACAACATGTGAAAAAGTTTCCTCATAATATATGCCTTCTCTTTGATTATATCCTTTGGCAACATGTCTAGCTTTGTATCTTTCAATATCACCATCAAACTTATACTTAATTCTAAAAACCTATTTATTACCAATAGCTTTTCTATCTTTAAGCAAATCAGTTATTTCCCAAGTGTCATTTCTAAGTAAAGCTTCCATTTTAGCATTCATATCATCAGTCGAATGTGTAAATTTAGAAGCTTCAATAAAAGGTTCTAGTTCATAACTTTTATTTAGCTGAGTAACAAAACAGAAGTTTTTAGAAATAAGTTTAGAGTAATTGATATGTCTTTCAAGCCTATATTTAACTTTGGAATCAACCACAAAGTCATTGAAATTTCTTGGAAAACATAAGGCCTAGAAAATCTTCTTGGATTGACAATTTCTTGAGTATTAGTGTTTGAATTTTGATTCAAACTTCCCTCATATGTATTTTGATTTTCATCAAGTGTTGTAGTCTCTCTATACTCACTGGAAAATATGTTATCGTTGCTATAAAGAGATGAGTCCTCATTAATACTATTGAAGAACTCATTAGCAAGCTCATCATTACTACCCAGATGAGGAAAGAAACTACCATCACTAGCATGTTTTATTTCTACTCTCTCATCATCATTGGGAGTTTCAGGATAACCATTGTCAAAAAAGTTTAGTTGGTTTAAGTCTTGAAACTCTATTTCTTCAAATATAGCATCAGTATCATCAGCAATTTTAATTTTAAAAGGAAAATCAGACTCAAAGAATTTAACATCCCTTGATAAAATGAACTGATGCTTATCAAGATTGTAAAATATCCCATCATAACACATTTCTCATATCTAATACCAAGCTTATTAGAACTATTAACAATAGTAGCAAAGCAAAGGTAGCCAAACATTCTTAAGTGAGAGAGATTAGGAGGTTTATTATAAATCAATCTATAAGGGCTTTTTCCATTTAGCACAGAAGAGGGAAACCTATTAATAAGATGAGTAGCAATTAGAATCAATTCAGTCCACAACCTTAATGGAATTCCCCCAGAAACAGAAGGGATCTAGCAACATTGAAAAGGTGCCTATGTTTCCTCTTAACAATACCATTTTGTTGTGGAGTATAAGCACAAGAAGTCTGATGAGTAATACCTTTGTTAAAAAAACTTATTAACAGTTTGATTAACAAATTTAGTATCATAATCACTTCTAAAAATTTTAACTCATTTACTAGATTGATTTTCAATCAAATTATTAAAAGCATATATATAAAAAGGTACTTCATCTTTAATATTAATAAAATATACCCTTACAACTCTTGTGTAATCATCCATAAGGTACTTCATCTTGGCACGTAGGCTTGGGCTTGCATGGATTAATCCATGGGCCTTTGCTAACTAACTATGTAAGTTTCCAAAAATTGCTTAACAAGCTAATGACTGTTATCTATGGAAGTAACTGACACTTTTGTATTTCTAACAATCTCCCCCTAAAGGAGGTCACTCCATTTTACAAAAACTTAAACCTAGCATACTATGCTTTATCTTTAGTCTTGAGCTTGTTTAACTTCGATCATTAACTTATGATTTGATGTAGGGATTCTTAACTTTAGGTTTGAGCTTGTTTCCTTATTTTGACTTGAATGTGATCTTGAACACTTTGAGATCATTAACCAAGCATAATCTCTTTACGTCATCTTGTAAACTTTTTCATCTTGTGAACTTGCGACTTCTGGACCGACATGCTCATACCTTTCTTGATTGTTGACTTGAAAAGCTTTAATATTACATCTTTCTTGAAACTCTTTAAATTTAACACTTCGTCACTTCAAGAAAGACATTCGGTATTAGTGTGACGGAAACTTCTTAGAAATTCTTTGACTTTAATACTTTGTCACTTCAAGAAAGACGTGCGGTATCAGAGTAGCGGAAGTCTTGAAATATGTACTTGAGCTTTCATGATGTCTTTATGGTTGTCGGTCGGGTATGAGCATATGGTTATGAATCTTGTGAGTTAGCTAGAATTAGGTACCTTCACCTCCATCTTTAAGTATCCTGCATTAAAACAGTTAGCAATAAAGCGGGGGGACGAATATAGCTTTGTCATTCGCCCGTGATTGGTTAGAGTAACCTTTGAATCTATGAGGATTGACCTATGATCAGGTAGATTCAATTTAAGAAGAATCTCCTTGATAGGATTTCTAGTTAAAGTATTGAGTCTTTCTAACACATGCTTATTAGATTCATCAAACTCAACACATTCTCATTATCGGAACGTCTTAAAGTAGACAGCACAATAAGAATGAACCAGCGAGTTACTATCTCATGGATTGAAATAAAAATTGATTTGAAAATCAATCAACGTGTCACTTGCTAAAATAGTTTTGTGACACATCAAGAGTGTTAATCATTTTAAAATCCATCATCAATCGTCAATTCATAAACTAGAACAAGTTTGATTCTTATAAAATCGCACCATCGTTTCTTTTCAGTTGTCACAAGTTTGATTCATATAGAATCGCACAAGTCACCTACCATGAGCTTGTTTGATGTTGGCTCAAATAGGATTCCCATCTTTACTGTGAATTATATCACTCGGATGTTCTGGCAAAATCATAAGGATAATGCGTAGGACTCTTAATGTACATCTTGTTATTCACATTGTGTGACTAAGCAAGCATAATTTGACACGTGTCCTAATAAGATTTATGGATGATCTCTTTTGGCTCTAGACTCAATAGTGCACTTTGTTTTTAGTGATCGGAGGCTAGAGCAGACTGCCACCTTTTCAATACCAACTAACTCGGAGTAAGAAAGTTGATAGAAATGCGTGTAATCTTTGTGAAAAATGAAACAAGAGTCTGTTGAGAGACCTTGAGTGACTAGGGAGGGTTGTTCTTAGCGTCACTGGGTCCATGATTGTCTTCAATGTTAGACAACAACTTAGTGTTTTTGACAGTTTATGTATTAACCTAGTTTTTGCCTAAGTGTATGGAGGGCTTCTTTCTTTTCACCCTTTATATTTACATTTCTTTTTCATTCTTCAACCCCTTTAATGCTTACCGAGACTTCATAACTAACACCTTGTTGGGTTAATTCTAGTGTTAGCTCCATCTCAGTCAGCATTATTCTCGATTCTCACTTTTTCTCCTTTTGTATCATACCAAAGGACTTCTACACTAACTAGTAGATATCCCTGGGTAGATCCCTCCGGTTCTGGCTGGATCATAGGATTTGAATACCTATGCATAACCACCTTATAACTCCATAAATTTAAGTACATGATCAGTCTTTTGGGTATTCTATCACAATCAATGTAACATTTCTTATTTTTCATGTCATTGTACGACTCTATTAATGATCACCGTTTATTTTAGTCCGATATGCGTTTAATTTTTAATATTTACTTTTAAGCTAAACCGCGTAGACTAGAAATAATCAATTAATGTAAACGGCCATAAAATAAATTGAGGTTCACACCAACCAATTAAGAAATAATTATTAAGTAAATAATTATGTACTTTGCGTATTTTATTTTTATTGGTCACGTAAAAGGGTTACGTTTCGCGATAAAATACATTTGGACGCACCCCGGAAATACCTAGACTTACCTAGACCCAAACCAATACCCACTTTTCATTCCTTAACACAAAATTTAATCAATTTTGGTGTCAAGTGTCCTCTATAACCGAATACATGCATACTCATGCATAGGAAATCACCAAAAATCTTGCTAAGGATCCTAAAAGGACTAGTACATCACCTAACTAATTAAGACTTGTCCTAATTGTCTCAACTAACCTAATACCCAATGGTTAATGACTCACTCTCCTTGCCTTGGTCCCCTAGGCCGCGGTTAACCAAGCAAGAACACACAAAACCTAAAGATTTTACTAGCTAAGTAAATCTTGTACATCTTGAGGCTCATTAAAACTTGTACTAAAGTGGTTTAGCATAAAACCATGAGTGTTTAACTAGGAAGTTTCAAAACTACCTCCTAGGGTACAAACTTGGTTCGGTGTGGGTTGTCTATGAAACCAAGAGAGTAAACTAGTTCCTTGTCTATAAATATACATTCACATTTTACCCTTTGACACTCTTGTTAACTCACTCACGCCTCAAACACTCTCTTTTCTCTTGTTCGGGATACAAACCGCAAGCAAACACATCCCACTTCTTTTCTTTCGAACATATAAGCACGAAGGTTGTCACACAAGGGTTATACGAGCTAGGAAATTGTATACTACGCGTCCACTCCTCCATCTAAAGGCTATAGGACCCTTGTAAGTCACAACAACACTTTACATTTCCATAGTATCTTTTCCTTTCGAATTATTAAACGTATGTCGCGTATATATATAAAGAGTGCGTGCCTAGCATGGCGTATGATTTCATTTGTGTGGGCAAGGGCTCGTAAAACACATGAACAATGATGGTGAGGGACAAGCTAGTGACTTTAACATAATCAATATCCTAGGCACGAAAATATAAATAACTACACGTAAACTCTCGTTGTAAACAAATTAAGGTGGCTTAGAAATACGCATGCGACCCTAATGAACACTTGCATGTAGAAACCGACGCACACACAAGTTGAATACGCGGCATATTGTCACTAGGGTCTTTGAAATCTACGTAAAGAACAAAGGAAAACAAAGGGGTAGCATTGGGCTTGCGAACCCTACGAGTACACACGGCTTAGGCTTAATAATCGATGCCTGAACCCCCCACAGGCCCGACAGTGGAGACCACGGTTCATCAATAAGCTCAATCGAGCTTATTTAAGGACTAGGGGTGCTTATCTATTCACTGGGATCCTAAGATACCTATAAGGAGCTAATCGAGCCCTTAATGGACTCGTAGCCTATTACCGCGAGCCCAATGCGAGCCCATAAGCCATAATAAGCTTCCACAGCTTATTGGGGAGCTTAAACAGCCTATAAGTCTTCTAATAATCCTAGAAAGGTTATTGGACCCAAAAGAATCAAGCCCGAACCTACAAAACCCTTATCGGGCCTTAGCAGGCCCAAGCTGGCCCAATAAGAAAGCTTATTAGCTTATTTTGAATAAGCTGAAAAAGGAAAACAGTTTGTTGGGCTAAATCTAAATCGGAAAGGAACTAGCAAAGCCTGTAAGCCCTTAAGGGTGTTTGTCGAGTGAGCTATTGGGCTTTCGGGCCCAATAAGCTCAAAATAAGCTACAATAAGCTCCTCGAGCTTATTTACAGCTTAACAGACCCTACTGAGCTTATTGGAACCATTTAGACTTATTAAAACTATAACGGACCTCTAAAAAGCTAAACGGACCTTAACGGGCCCAATAAGGCCCGTTAAGCCAAAAATAAGTTCGAATAGCTTATTTAAAAACCGAAACAATTTTTATCACTTAATCGAACTTAACAAGAAGAAATGCCACTTGTTGAGTTTTATTTGGAGCTAATATGCTATTTTCGCAGCTTGAGGGACTAAAAGTGTCCATTTCGAAACTTAAGGGATTAACCTTGTCATCTTCGAATTTCAATAACCCCAGTGACTATTTTTGAAAACATTCTGAAACTTAGGGATTTAAGTATAATTATAAGGACCTAAACTACACTTGGTAAACTTAAGGGACTAATTATGTCATTTCCGAAACTAAAAGGTTTAAGGTATAAATGTGTATATCTATAAACCTAGGGACTAAAGTAAAATAACTAGAAACTTAAGGGTATGTTAGTAATCAAAAGTGAAATAAATAAAACACTTAACGAGTCGGTCGAACCTTAAGATATTCGGACAATAAACGGGTTTAAGCAAACGACGAAATAAATATGTTATCATATTAACCATATGACTTACGTTTTTTCGAGAAAACCATCGGAATTATTAATACAAAATCGTGTGCACTATCAACGCACAAGTGATAACGGTTTATAAAACTTAAAATGGAATTTGTTATTACATTGTGTCGTTAGCTAATTGCGTAAACTAAGAATTGGGACCGTACTTACTTAGGGTACTTGACGGTGTTATCCGCTTGCTTACATTGGATATTTATTATCATTCAGAGAAACTACCGGATAGGTGAGTTTCATAGCCCCATGTTTTACAATATTTTAATGATTACATCCTTGGGGTGGAAGACATGCTTTGTTTTACATTATTGGATGCAAGTGTAATTTTATACCATGATTACGTGTTTGCCTAAGTTGTATAACCCATTATGTCCATGATCATGAACTGTTAATTGCATAGTTGTGATGGGAATTACATTGTCGTGGGCGCGAATGTTATGGATAGATCTATTGGGATGTGACCAATTCCCCGTTTGGGTGATAGTATCACTGGAACGAACGCATTACCATGTCGAATCTGGGATGTAGCGGGTTAGCCACATCATTCACGGACACTTGTTGGCAAATATATTTGCATTCATATATGTCGAGCTTCGGTGTCATGAGCTTAGGAAAACGTAATTACTTTTTATGATGTTTGCATTTGTTGCTTAATCATAAACTTGGAAATCTTGCGGTCCTACAATCGATTTACTTAAACCTATGAATTCACCAACTTTATGTTGACGTTTTAAGCATGTTTTTCAGGTCAATAAGGCACGAGGTGCGAGGATACATTGGGAGTCATTAATAGAAGAGTCCATCACTTATGATTTGCAGGTCTTATTTCACTTTGGGGATAAATTGTTATAAACCGAAATCTTTATTTATATTGTTGATCAATATGAAGCCATGAGCTTATGTAACAAACAAGTATTTTGTTAATCCAATGTATCTTTTTCAAACGACACGTTTAGTAGTCGTTCTCAGATCTTGTGCTATTGACCCAATAATGTAACGCTCTCGGATATTCAAACATTCCGCTGCATGCTCAGATTTGAGGGTGTTACAATCAAAACCAAAATCATTGAAAAGTTCAATCGAAGTGTTTGATATAAGTATCAAAAAGATTTACACTTTGAAAGTTTTTCATCATCGCTAAAATCTCCCCTTTAACATGTGCATCATAATCGTAGTACATGCTAAGTGTTGGAGTGTATTGAGTCCATTTAATACAATCAATGTTACACAATATCTAAATAGGAACATTTTAATGCTCCCCCTCAATATTTGAGGGTATATAAGATAGTGTTGAGTATAATAATTTGTAAATTTTTGAATTTACTAAGAAATTCTTGAAAATTTTATACTCGAGCACTCTTTATTTCACCATAAGTCTACACTACATATATAAAAATTCATAAATTTATATTATTTACGGGGTTTGACCTGAGTGATGAGAACATCATATGATGGAATCATATGGTTCTTTGTAGCAGCTGAAGGTCTCCTCTGTAAGGTCTTCTACCAATAAACTTTTCCAGACTACGCATCAACCTTCTATCTCTGAGTTTCTTATCAATGGCATTGATCATCACCCGAGCTCTCTGCTTGTCTTGTTTGCTCCATTTTCTCTTTGGCAAGTACTCCATCTGAATCCCAGTAGCAATATCATTGAGAGTGGTGCAAACATGGTTTAGTGTACCATCACTGAACTTATGAAGTTCATCAGTGCGCATCAAACGATTCCTGTCCATGTCATCTTGATAGATAATGCCTTGGATATCATGGTAAGCAGTGTAGGGAGTCATTTTTCTGAGATCTGAACAATATGAGTCTGGTCTTGAGAGATTTATCTTCTTCTGGTAGCTTTCAACTGCCAGTTGTAGATCCTCCACACGTTCTTGAATGACAATGTATCTCGTGTACATTCTCAAAGTCACATTTAGTTCAAATCGTTCATCCAAATTGAGGTTGGTCAGCTTACCTTGAACAAGGAGAAGTAACATATCTTTAATGTCTTGGCGATGAAGTCTTTTGAAGTCGCCTTCTCAAAACCTGTATAGCTGATCATCCTGCCTTCAAACAGCAATCTCTTCCAAATGTTTGTAACCAAAGAACTCCATGATCTTGAGACTGGTAACAGCAATGATCCTGTGTCTTGAGTAGACATCTTTTGAAGTTTCCATGTTGGTAGCATATCCATAGAATCTATGACGTTTTGGTCCCTAGTGATATGTTCCCCAGTAGGCATGCTTGTCATAGACAACTTGTGCCGGACTTCATATACTTCTAGGAACTTTGTCTTCAATCAATTTAACATGACTGTAATCAGCAGCCTTTGTCTTGGTAAGTGAGGTTGGACCGGTCAACACATCTTGAGTCAGATTGTTAATATTGATCCGATTCATGATAAAGGCAAAGAAGTCGATAGGAGTAGCCAGAAACTCATTAAACGAGGATTGTGTGCTTGAAGCTTGAGCCAGCTGAGTCATCCATGATTGAGGAGGTCAGTCGTGAACAGTCTTTGTTTTGTTCCATTTACGATCAGGAGTTTGAGAGCCTGGTAGATTCCATAGTCGTGCATCAACATCTGTTACCTCTCTTGCAGGCGATATATCATCATTTCCTGTTTCAAACTCTTGATGTGATGGTTCTTCTAAATCATCAACCCTTGGACCATGCTCCTCTGCTTGAGCAGACTTGCCTGATGATTTTGGTTGAGATCTGGTTGCACCTTTGGAAGAACTTGTAGACTTAGACTCCTTTTGAGTTGCTTCTTTTGATGACTCTTCCTTGCCTGATCTCCTTCTTTTCGTCCCTCAGTTTGATCCAGCGGAGGGTTCTTCATCTTTGTCTTGATCATCACGTCCTCTCTTTAGGGTCACAACATCACCATAAGAAGCAAAGAGGTCTTTGTCCGAGTTGTACGATTCGATCAATGCATTGTAGAGATTTTTCTGAACGTCTGATCTGTTCATTGATTTATTTTCATCAATTTTGTCGATGAGAATCTTCTTTAACTCGAATTCTGAGAGAGATGCCGCTGCAGCGTAAGATGTCTGAGGTTGATTGGACGATCTAGCCAACACTTCAGCTCCTAGAGATTCTGTGACAAACTTCTCAACCTTTGGCAAGATCTTGGATACTTGAGCTTTAACCTGAGCTTTAACCTGATCCTTGATTATGGCCTTAATGTTTGATTCTATCTGGTTAAGAAATTCTTCATTCTCGGCTTGAGCTTCTTCTCTGAGCTTGTTTGATTTTAGCTGAATAGCCACATTCACTTCATCTTTCATCTTAGACGCAAGGTAGTTATCAACAATGCCCGGAATAGATGATACAGCTTCAGCAAATTGATTGGTTTGTTTGAGCTCAGACAGTTCAGTCTCTAATGAGGAAACCCTTCGTTCAAAACCGAATAGAGATGCAAAGTTGGGGATATTTGGCAAGGTTGTTGCTGGAATAGTTGTTGTTGTTGTGGAATCATGTGTTTGTTGTTGAGGTTGAATGATTGGAATGGGTGTTTGAGGAATTGTAGTGTCAGAAGAAGGTGTCGTAGTAGTGACGGAAACTGATACATTGACAGGAATATCGGATTGAATATTTAGATTTAAAATCGAGTCGATACCTGTGTCTGGAGTTGGATTCATGAATTTAGACACCAAGTCAGATGAAACAGAGGAGCTTTGTTGTTGCACTACTGGAAGTTCAGTAGTGAAAGTCACGTGAACCTCTTCCTTTTCTTGATTAACTTGAGCATCCGTCATTTTAGCATCTCGTCTTTCCAGGTTGAGGTTCAAGTCTCCGTACAGTTCCTCATCTTCTTCATCTTCTTGTTCTCCTCCCATAACATTATCATCATCCTCTTGATTTTCTTCTTCTTCTGTAATTTCATAATCAGGTGGTGTTGAAACCATCTAATCAGAAGACACGTCATCATCATCATTTGCTTTTTCTTCTTCTTTTTCTTCTTCCTGATCATCTGATTGTATGTGGACAAGTTTGGGTGAACAAAATCATCTCCGTCGTTATCTGATTCTGTTTCTCCACTGACATTCTCTTGATCATCATCTTCATCATCATTGTCATTTTCACTGTCATGCTCGTCATTGTCTTCATCATCCTCTCCTTGACTATATGTCCAAGATTCTTCTTTACTCTCTGATCTGTATTCGGGTACATCAAGAACCTCTAGCTTGTCACCAGCTCCTTCATTTGTACCAGATATGTTTGGTTTCTACTCATCAGGAACCTTTGACTGAATGTCAACTCCATCACTTGAGCCACTGGCGTGAGAGCTGTGAGTTTGTATCTTGATCCTTTCAATAACAATCTTCATTTGTTGAGCTTCAGTCAAAGTGACCTCAGATAGCACCGTTAGTCCTTTTGACTTTGTTATAGATTGCTTCTTCTTGGCAGGTTTATCTCCCTTAGCTAAGGTCGTGATTCTTTTACCTTTAGAAGCTTGAGTAGACTTCATCTTGAGAGATGATTCAGAATCAGCTTTCTTCTTTGTAGTTTTTGGTTTTAGAGTCTTTTCACCAGTAGCATAAGCATGGTAAGTCATGTAGGCTTCGGACTCCAACATAGCTTGATTGGTCAAGTACTAAGGGAGAATAGCACCGTATACTTGTGTGTCCTGATGTTTAGAAATGACTCTCACTGTGGTGAACATGAAGTCATCCCTGGCATAGTGCCAAAACATCTTGTTTCTCCTTAGGATTCCCTAATCCTTTGCCATGAAGTAGTCTACAATGACTTTGGTGAGTCATGGATAATACATGTCATTGTTCTTCTTAGAATTATATTTTCCACTTGATACACTAAATCTTCCCACAACAAGTAGACATAATCAACAATCTTGTTATGAAACATTCCCCAAAGAATTTGAGCACGTAACAGTCGAAGACTCTCAAGAGCAATAGTTTTTCCACTTAGACACTTGTTGATTATGGCAGCAAATGATCTCCATGGTTGATGCATGTGATTGACGTTGACATCGAATAAAAACTTGATCTCCTCGGTGTGTCCAAGGTCTCTAATAAAAGATAGGATCTCCTCTTCAAGTGTGGGTTCTTCAAATATCTGACCAGGGAGTGTAGGGAAAATCTTGAGCATGTCTCTAAAGTTGTCAACGTTAACAGTGTGACTTTTGCCATTCAACTTGAAATGAAGTAAAGAATGATGTCTGGAGACAGTGACCTAGAACTCTTGCATGTATATTTCTGGTACATCAGCAGAGATCTTAAATGCATTGTAGAATGGAGTGAGTTTGAGAGCATCTAATGCCACTTGAAGAGTAGGTTCCTTGGATTTGAGAATTAAGCTTAGTCAAAGATTGCTTTTCCCTATCTTAAGACAGTCAGCAGGGGCGACTAATTCATCATCTAGTTCCTCTTGCAGTATCCATGATTCTGCTAAGATAGGATCAATACAGTTTATGTAAAACCAATTTTATACAATATACTATAGAGACCTATTGCGTGAGCACGTAAAGTTGATTCATGATGTGAACGTTTCTTAAGAATGAGGAACTTTAAGTCTTTTTGCACTTATTAAGATCTATCCATTTAAAATGACAACTTAAGCTAACTTAACTTGTTTAGAGTGAATAATTAACCAAGTTTAATTAATACCCTAATTAAGATTTTTAAATCACCTTTTAAATTGAAAATTTGATCTTAAGTGTTTTGGGTCTTGGAGGCAAACATGATTTCTAAGGAAGAAAACTAGTTGTTCGGATCCTTAATGATCAATTTGTTTGGTTCCTTAAGTAGACTAGTTGTTCGGTTCGCAAAGGACATGCAGTTTTTTGGTTCCTTAATACACTGACTTGTTCGGTTCCTTAGTGCTCTAAGTTGTTTGGTTCCTTCTAACTTCAGGGTTGTCCAGTTCCAAGTAACAGTAGTTGTTCGGTTGGGAATGTTACGATCTCAAGGGTTTACTATGTGGAAGGAATTGGACACAACTTATTCTTCATTGGGGAATTTTGTAACTCGAACCTTGAAGTTGCTTTTTGTCAACACACTTGCTTCATTCGTAATTTTAAAGGTGTTGATCTATTGACTAGATCTCGAGGCAACAATCTGTATACTCTGTCTCTTGGAGATATGATGGCGTCCTCTCCTATATGTCTCTTGTGAAAGGCCTCAAAGACTAAGTCCTGGCTATGGCACCGACATCTGTCTTATCTGAACTTTGGTGCAATCAACTATTTAGCTAGACACGGTGTTGTTAGAGGTCTCCCTAAGCTTAAATTTGAAAAGGACCATCTGTGTTCTGCTTGTGCAATGGGCAAAAGCAAGAAGAAACCCCACAAACCCAAATCTGAAGACACCAACCAAGAAAAACTCTATCTTTTACACATGGATCTTTGTGGACCAATGCGTGTCGCAAGTATTAATGGAAAGAAGTACATCCTCGTCATTGTCGATTATTTCCATCGATTTACTTGGGTTAAGTTCTTAATGTCAAAAGATAAAGCTCCGGATTTCATAATCAAGTTTCTCAAGATGATCCAAGTGCGGCTTAAAGTACTTGTCCGATGCATAAGAATAGATAATGGAACTGAATTTGTTAATTAAACTTTGCGTGAATATTATGAGAAAGTTGGTATCTCTCATGAAACACCTGTTGCTCGCTCTCCACATCAAAATGGTGTCGTTGAAAGACGTAATCGTACGCTAATTGAAGTCGCCCGCACAATGTTGATTTATGCAAAAGCTCCGTTATTCTTATGGGCAGAAGTAGTTGCTACCACATGTTACACCCAAAATCGTTCCATTGTACGTCTTCGTCACAGAAAAACACCATATGAGCTTTTACATGACAAACCTCCCGATTTATCGTTTCTCCATGTATTTGGTGCACTCTGCTATCCGAAAAATGATAGTGAGAATTTGGGCAATTTACAACCGAAAGTTGACATTGGTATTTTCATTGGCTATGCACCTACAAAGAAAGAATTTTGAATTTTCAACCAACGTACCAAACGAATCATTTGAGATAATTCACCAGGAGTAATAAGGTAGTTTCGTATCATGCTGTTTGGTTTCTAGAGTGTATTCCACGACATGCATTTCATCTTTGGCTAGTGATCAAAAGAAGATTGAAGATGCAGGATAGCTTAAGGGCTTGGCATCACGTTGATAATTCCTTGATGACATGCCCGTTATGTGACTTGCAACCTCATTCCCATGAGCACTTATTTTTTGATTGTGTATTCTCTAAGCAGGTTTGGTATGAGATGAAAGGTTTTGCTGGTCTCCCTAACTCTTCCTCATCTATTGATGCTATCTTAAATGATATATATCCGTTTGCTATGAAGAAGACGTCTAGAAGTGTGATAGCGAAGCTGGTGCTGGCTGCGTCTACTTATATCATTTGGCAAGAGCGTAATAACCGGATTTTCAAGAAGACTAAGCGATCATTGAACCAAGTGATAGAGTGTATTATGAATTCGGTTCGTCTTAAATTGATGTCGTGCCGTTGGAAGAAAACTAGAGATGCCTTGGAGTTTATTCGTTTATGGAAGTTATTCGAAGCCCTTCTCCAACCTGGTTGATGGTTCATTTGTTTAGTTTGTGTACCTTTAGGTGGTTTTTTCCTATAGGTGTGATTGTCAATGTATTAGTGTAGGTTTTGTGTGGCCTGTCATACAGTTTTGGCTGTTCAAGTTTGTTGCTTAAGGTTAATGCGGTACTTCAGCCGTATTCCATTGTATTAATTAACTTTTGGGTTATTATATATTTTACCGGGGTAATTTCCCCTTTACCCAAAAAAAACAATTCATGTAGATTTTGATGAGCTGACTGTGATGGCTTCTGAACACAGCAGTTCAGGACCCGCACTTCATGAAATGACTCCTGCAACAATCAGTTCAGGACTCGTGCCAAACCTTCCTCCTTCAACACCATTTGTACCACCTTCAAGAAGTGATTGGGATATTTTGTTTCAACCGATGTTTGATGAATTACTCACTCCTCCACCAAGTGTTGATTACCCAGCCCCTGAAGTCATTGCTCCGATTGCTGAAGTAGTTGCTCCAGTACCTGTTGTATCAACCGGTTCACCTTCTTTAACAAATGTTGACCAAAATGCACCATCACCTAGTAACTCTCAAACAACACCCGAACCTCAACCTCTCGTCATTCCTAATGATGTTGATGAAGACAATCATGATATTAAAGTTGCACATATGGGTAATGATTCGTACTTTGGTATCCCAATTCTAGAAGTTCATTCTGATCAATATTCATCATCGAATATTATTCATACAATTGTGCATCCCGATCACCAAATTTCTAAACATAATAGCAAATGGACTAAGGATCACCCACTTGAAAATATAATTGGTGAACTCGATAGACCAGTTTCCACAAGGCTGCAATTACATGAGCAAGCTCTTTTCTGTTACTACGATGCTGTTCTCACTGCTGTTGAATCCAAGATGTATAAAGATGTTTTGACTCAATCCTTCTGGATTGAAGCAATGCAAGAAGAGTTCAATGAGTTCAAACGCCTTGAAGTATGGGAGCTCGTACCCCGACTAGAAAAAGTTATGGTTATTACTTTGAAGTGGGTCTACAAAGTGAAGCTAGATGAACTGGGAGGTATTCTAAAGAACAAGGCTCGATTAGTGGCTCGTGGTTACCATCAAGAAGAGGGAATTGATTTTGAAGAGTCTTTTGCTCCGGTTGCAAGATTAGAAGCTATAAGGATTTTTCTCGCATTTGCCGCTCACATGAACATGATCGTATACCAAATGGATGTCAAGATTACGTTTCTGAATGGTATTTATGGGAAGAGGTTTATGTAGCCTGCGGACGGTTTTGTGGGATCTAGATAAACCCCAATATGTATACAAGGCTAAGAAGATCTTTATGGGGTTGAAACAAGCTCCACGCGCGTGGTATGACATGTTGTCTTCGTTCTTGATATCCCAAGACTTTTCCAAAGGCTTAGTAGATCATACTCTATTTATTCGTAAGGAAGGCAAAGAATTACTTCTAGTACAAGTATATGGCGATGATATTATCTTTGTTGCATCTACACTTGAACTTTGTGACCTATTTGCTAAAATCATGTGTTTAAAATTTAAGATGTCAATCATGGGCAAAATCTCATTTTTCTTAGGACTACAGATTTTTCAAAATACCAGAGGCATCTTTATTAACCAGTCAAAATATGCCCTTGAATCCTTAAAGAAATATGGTTTTGACTCCTGTAACCCAGTGGAAACTCCCATGGTGGAAAAATCCAAACTGGATGAGGATAAAGAAGGGAAAGCAGTTGATCCGTCACACTATCGTGGCATGATTGGCACCCTTCTTTATCTCAACGCTCAGTAGACCTGACCTACAATTTGCTTTATGTCAATGTGTGCCTGATATCAGGCTGGTACCGAAATGCACTTACTTGGGTTCAAAAGGATCTTTTGATTCTACGAGGACACAGTTACTCGAGGACTATGGTATCAAAGGTTTTCTTCAATTGCACTAAACGCATTTCGCATTAGCGGATCAATGCCTGGTTGTCAAAGATTACTACGTCGTAGCACATCTGGTGTATGCAGATTCTTGGAGATAAGACTTGTTAGCTGGTCATCAAAAAGGCAGAAAAAGCAGCTGTGATTTCCAGTACGGAAGCTAATATTTGATATGTCGGGATGTTGTGGCCAATCCCTTTTTTGGAATTGAAGGGGGAATTTTTTTCACATACTTACCGACTATGTGGCCTAGGTTTCAATAAAATTTCAATGTATTGTGATACAAAAAGAGTTTATTGCTAAGCTTGCACACAATGTTCAACATTCCAGGGTCGAAGCATATAGACTCAGATTTCACTTTTTCAAGGAGCATTGTTGTGAATGATGTGATTGTACTTTACTTTGTCATTATAGAGTCTAACTGGGGAAATTACTCACAATAAGCCTTTGCAGAGAAAGAATTAGAATTTCTTATCCAACAAGATAGGAATGCAGAGTTTTACGGGGGGACTCTCAAACAATTGGCAGTGAAGTGAGGAATATTGGTGCCGTACATATTCAAATATACTGTATCATATGTACATATTCTAAAACCATAAAAACCAAAAAGATTTTTCATTTTTAGAAAACTTTTATAAAAACAAAATACAAAAATATAAAATATTTAAAACCAAAGAAAAAATTAAAAAATGAGAAAAATATAAAAAGAGGTAATAATGGCATGTCTTCTGAAAATCGTTAACATTTACGGTCTTAGAAATGTCATTCAAAAATGATACGAGGTTGTATATGAAGTTCGAGCAGAAGTTCCAAATGTTTTCAAAACATGCCAAATGGCTTGCAGTTATTTCAGACTGTAACCCGGTCATCGTCTTAAAGGCAAGTATTTCAAAAAAAAAAGAACTTGACCTCTCAACGGGAATTTATTCTCGGGCATGGTCTACTTCATGACCATGCAAAGGCTTGTGATTACTTTGCATCACAACCCGTGCTTCTTATATTTCCATAAGTGTATGTGTCAGTGCGCTTATGTAGTAAAATAAGAGAAATCTTATTTTTGGTGTTTGTTTTTCAAAGATATAACATTCCTTCATTAGAAAATGTTTTCTCAGAGACATTCGACTTCTCAAACAATGACTACGACTCTTTAAATAGAAAACGGGTCACTGTTTGAGAGGGAGAAAATGTCAAAAAATTCTTCTTCATAATAATCATGAGGTTAATTGGAAAAAGGTTTTAAAAAAATAACAGAATATCGTTTAAGGAAAGATAATTGAGCTTACCTTTCGTGTGCCTTATATGTTATGTGTTTTTGCTTTTAGGGAGTAATTATGCAAATATAAGTTTCTTAGGTACTTTAGTTAAAACATTAGGGACCAAATGTGCCATATGTTAAACTTTAAATACCTAATAAATCTTATATGTGTAAATTTAAAGGGTTAAGTAACTTGAGGGGCCAAATATGTCAAAATTAATTTTTTGTTAATTACCCCACCCACCCCACCCCGTTCCTTGTTTACACAAACACACACACTTCACATTTTTCCTCACACTCTCACTCGATCAATCGTCATCACCTCCATTTCCATCTCTTGTTATTTTTTGCATCTAAGGTATAACTACAAGCTCATTCTACACACCCTATACATCTCAAACCTTGAAGGAATTTTTTATTTCACCATTTTTGAACTCAATGAACCTTAATTTTTAAATTAGGGTTTATCAAAATCAAAAGTGTTCAAATCTTCAAATTGATTGAGGGGTTTTGATGCCATTGATGTGTAGACATCCTGTTTAAAGCAGTTTTAGATGAACTTATCATATGAATGAGTTATGACTAATTGTTTGCTCGAAAAATTTAGGGGTTTAGGTGATAATGTAAAATGTTTGTGGGTTTTATAATAGAATGCATGCTTATCAATTATTAAAAGTGTTTGATCCATCAAATCTCACCCTTTTGCGAAAATAATTAAATGAATGTGCTAATTGTGTAAATGTGTTCGTTTCTTGTGAATTCTTGATAAATCAGTGGATAAATGGTGTTTAACTTGTAACTAAATGATATCTTTATGATATTAAATGGAAAATGATCAACTTGTATGCAAAAATCATGTCTTGTGAATCTTTGTGTGCAACACCGAACTAGATAAAACATCTGAAACCCGATCTAGTTATACTCTTTGGGAACTGATCTAAAATGAACGCTTTGGGAACCGATCTAAATGAACGCTTTGGGAACCAATCTAAATGAACGCTTTGGGAACTGAACGAGTAGAAGTCACTTAAGGAACTGATCTAGTCATGCACCTTAAAGAACCGATCTAGTCAGTCCCTTTAGGAACCGATCAAGTCAGTCCCTTTAGGAACCGATCGAGTCAAGTCCCTTAAGGGACCGATCTAATTTGTCTCTTAAGGAACCGATCTAATCAGTTTCTTTAGGAACCGACCTAGTCTGTCCCTGCAGGAACCGTGTTAGGTCATAAAAGACTTCATGGATTCTTAGAAGTTATTGCTGCTCAGGTACATAATGGAAATTATGCTAAGTGGTTAGTACTGGTAGTATAATGTTACCACTGTTAGTTACTACTGTAAGTATAGTTTAGTACTGATAGCATAAAGTTACTGTTGTTAGTTGAAGTTAAGACTGCTTAGTGTTGAAGATTAAAATATAAGCTAAGTAGTTAGTGCTGTTAGTAGTAAAAGTTAAGACTGCTAGTATAGGTTACTACTGTTAGTGTATATTAGTACTGCTAGTACTAATATTACTACTGCTTATGTTTATTACTGCTGCTGGTGGAAAGATTATGACAGTTTGAAGACTTTCTACTGTCAAGAGGATAAAGACGAGTTAAAGAGATAAAGATTGTTTAGAGAACAAGAATACGTGTGAAGACAAGTGATGAGATATTTATGTACAAGATATACATGTATTTATTTAGAAGATTACGTTTATGTTTAGAAAAGATTGAGATATCTTAGGAATATATTATAAGCCGACTAGGACTCCTTAGTCTATAAAAGGAGGCTCTAAGGCATTAGTTGAGAGATCACAAAATACACAATCACATCATCATTAGTTTTCATAGTTGTCAAAGTCGATTGAGAAAAGCTTTAAGGTTGTAAACCCCAGTACTAAATTAAGAGTACTCATATTATTGATCTAATAATATTGGAGCGTTTGGTTATATCTTTGTTGTTCAAGATTATTGTTTCATTGATTTTACTTCTAGAGTATTAAGGTGTAGATTCCGCATACACTTTAATATACATACAAAGTTTCTACAACAAGTTATTTTGGATTTATCCAAGGTAATTTAAGCTTAAACAACATAAGGAATCGATCTAGGTTTGGGATCAACAAGTGGTATCAGAGCTTTGCTTTGAGAAATTTTGATCTTGAATA
>BQNB010084971.1:0-28606 GCA_026074375.1 Tanacetum coccineum
TTGATCCCTCAACTAAATATAGCTGAAAATCCAAACTATATAATTTAGCTTTCCTAACTTTTTTACCTTTACGTGGTTCAGGAGTCTCACTAGGTACATCATCAGAATGAGCATCCCTTTGAGAAGAATGTTTTCGGGAGCTACCATACTAGCATTTGTTGTTAATCAGGCACAACCTTAATGTTATGCACATTGAGAAGAATATTTTCGAGAATATCTTCAACACTGTCATGGACACTTCAAAAACAAAAGATAATATGAAGGCAAGGATGGATATTGAGAAGTATTGTGACCGTGCATACATGTATGTATGGAAACAAAACAACAAAGTTTTGAAGACAAAAGTATCATACACTTTATCCGAACCACAAGTAAAGAAAGTATGTGAATGGCTAAAAAATGTCAAATTCCCCGACGGATATGCTTCAAATGTAGGGGGATGCGTAAACCTTAATGATTCTAGCTTTTATAGTTTTAAAATCATGAATGCCATGTGTTTATGCAACGATTGTTGCCGATTGCATTAAACGGTCTGATCCCTAATGCAATACGGGATGCAATAACAGAGTTGTGCACATTCTTTCGTGTTATATGCTCTAAAGAGTTACACATTGAAGACTTAGAAACGTTGAAAGATAGTATTGTTGTAACTCTTTGCAAATTAGAAATAGTTTTCCCACCTGGTTTCTTTAACTCGATGGAACACCTTGTAATACATTTGGTAAATGAAGTTATTAATGGTGGTCCCGAGCAATACATGTGGATGTATCTCTATGAGAGGTAATTTGTTTTTGGTTAATAAGGTATTAGAATTACTATTTATATTTTAATCAATTTACTCACTTATTTTCCATAAATTTATAGGAAGTTGGGTTCGTTAAAAAAAACTATTAGAAACCGAGCAAGGCCCGATGACTCTATTGTTGAGGCCCATCACGTAAGTGAACTCTTAATCTATTCTCCCTTTAAATTTTAAACACCGCTGAATCATGCGCCTCGAAATTGTGCATTCAAGATTCTAACTTATGCGAACACAGATCCTCGATTAAGCATATTTAAAGTTCCTTCTAGGAGATTATTTTACAAGAGTGGCCACAAGAGGTATTTGGATGAGTTTGAAAAGCACAAGATTCAAACTTATATCCTGCTTAATTGTGTAGAAGTTCACTGATGACATCAATAACGTCACTTTATTATATAATTTATCCCATCTATTTTGCCTACTTTTATATAATTATTGCATTATTGGGTACTTAATTGCTTCAAAGTTGATAAATGCAATAATTCATGAGTGTTTTGTGAAGATAAGCTAAAAGGCGCATAAATTGGAGCTAAAACGAAGACATTTGAAGATTTCTGAAAATTCACCAATACGCCATATCCAACTAAAGAGATACAGCGTATCAGCGCCAAGACTTTACAAGAAAATGCGTTTGACCAATTCCTAATACGGCGTATCCATGTTATCTACATACGCCGTATCCATGAAGATAACTATTCGAAGATACAGTAAATCAAGTAAATTGGGAATGATAGCAAAGATTTATTACGAACATAGAGCGCACTCCAAGGAATCTAGCCCAATACACCGTATCGACCTATCTGGATACGGCGTATCGAGTATTTTTCAGCAACTATAAATAGAAGACTCAAAAATGAGTTTTCAGTGTGCAATATCATATTCCTTATACCATACTCATCAGAGACGAATTTTAGAAGAGAAGATCAGCCATAAAGGTCAAGCATTGATCACGAATCCATAAAAGACATCGTGTAATTCTTACTCTCTTAATCGTTCGATTTCAATTGTTTGATTATGCTTGTATAATTATAAAGGTTGTGGGCTAATACCCTCGG
The DNA here is from genome assembly GCA_026074375.1 of Tanacetum coccineum. Lineage (NCBI taxonomy): Eukaryota > Viridiplantae > Streptophyta > Magnoliopsida > Asterales > Asteraceae > Tanacetum > Tanacetum coccineum. The sequence continues at coordinate 1,858 of BQNB010084971.1, forward strand.
GTACTAGCCATCTTAATGAAAGTTCAAAGTTTGGTTTGTTTTAAAAATTGATTTCTTAATTTATCGTTGATTGTTTAATTATGTTTATCACCTCATACTTGTTTATGTGTTTGAATATGTGACCTATCATTCAACTGGGTCTAGTGATACGGACTAAGTAATCTAGATACCGGGATAGCTCTCCATATCGTGTTTTATATTACTGGACCAATAGGATCACAAATAACGTTCTGTCTTTGTCTTTGAATTATGAGCTTAGTCGGACCGGCAGGTAACCCGTTTATGTTTCAGCAATCATGCTCTTAATTAACTGATAAAGATTTAAATAGTGGACTACCAGTATATAAAACACCGTCAAGCAATAAGTGTGTAAAGTCCCGTTGGGCTAGGGTTTTAACAGGATCACCACTGCTTTGATTCCCTAAGATAGATTATAATTAAACTAAAGGATGCTTTATGCGCTGACGAGATTAATCGTGTCTAGGTCTTAGGATGATGTCCCGCCTAAGTCTTAAGAATGATATGCCGCTTCGAGATAAGTAAATCATTACACTAAAACAAACAAACCAACATTGAACTGGATTTAATATGGCTAATACAGTTTTCTATCATTTGGCTTGTACCGCTTTTCAATCTTTTGATTTTCTTCTTTTGTGTTTATTGTTTATTGAATTGATATTTGTCACCGCTAAACCTGTACCTGTCTCTCAGGCTGAAAACCCCCCATATCATTAGACAACGTATATAGCATAGGTTTAACCAGTAAATAGACTAATTAGAACTAATTAAAATACTGATATGTTAGCCTTAAAATATGGTGACATATCCGGAATTACATTAGTTCATTTATAGTGTGACATATAGGGACTAATAATGACTAAGTATGATAGTTGTATGTCACTAGGACTATAAATACCCCCTCCATACTTCCATGGAGGGGTGAAGCCCACTTTTGTAAAAGTGTGTGTGTGTGTTTTCTCTCAAGAACACACACCTCTTCCCATTTCATCTCTTTTTCTCTCTAATAATATGGATACTTTTCTTTTCCATTTTACCAAGCATCCGGATCATTGTTCAAAGGGTGAATCTATACTAACAATTGGTATCAGAGCATAGGGGGAATCCGTGTTGTTTATCTACTGATTATTGTGGTTAAAAAGAATCAAATTCGTGGCTTGTTTTTTTTGTTCGAAAAAATGGCAAGAAAAATCAAGATTTGATCTTTGTTTGTGGTTAAAAGTGTTAAAGATTTGTACTTTTGGGCTTAGATCACTTCCTTGCATCATTACTAAGTGGTTTTAACATCATTTCGTAGCTTACAAGAAAGTTTGAAGATTTTTTCTTGGCTGCGTTTTGCCTAACTGAAGGAGTGTTCGTCGTTGCGTTTTGACAAAAGTCGTTGCGTTTTGACAAAAGTCGTTGCGTTTTGACAAAAGTCGTTGCATTTTGACAAAAGTCGTTGCGTTTTGACAAAAGTCGTTGCGTTTTGACAAAAGTCGTTGCGTTTTGACAAAAGTCGTTGCGTTTTGACAAAAGTCGTTGCGTTTTGACAAAAGTCGTTGCGTTTTGACAAAAGTCGTTGCGTTTTGACTCAACAGGTTGCGTTTTGAAGACCATCATTGCGTTTTGACTAAACGTTACTCTGCCCAATTTTTTATTCATTGCGTTTTGATCAAGATAGTTGCGTTTTGATTAGAGGTTTCATTGCGTTTTGACTAAAGTCATTGCGTTTTGACCAGTGAAAACCCATGTTTTGAAACCCTAATTTCCCAAAAAAAAAATCGACCTTACCGCGCATCAGGTGGGCATGTGACCGACTTTGGGCATATGACCGAATTTGGGAATATTATAATCAAAACAAGAACAACAAACAAACACCACAATCAAGAATCAAGACTCATAAAACACAATCAACCATAACAACACACCACACAAACAACAACACTTAATCCCAAAACGATCCTGAAAAGATTCACTTAAATGACAAAATGGCTAGAGATTCGGATTACGATGACATGTGATCACGGAGTTGATTTGGTATCCCTTATTTGAGATTGAAGTTGGATTTCACAGAGGCGTCTACTTATTTCATCATCGAGACTTTCTTCTATTTTCTATCGATTGATGACTTGCTTGAACGTATACAATTATGATTAAGACTTGGATTATCTAGTTTCCAGCGGTCAAGGGGTGGTTGGATGAAGACCTGGATAACTATCACTTAAAGGAGTTACGTTGTAGTACTAGTTGTCACACGCAGAAATAAAAAAAAGACGATGTGGATAACTTCAAGAGGTGTTGTACTTCTCATACTTTCGGAGTGGGTATAGAGTACTTAAAGATCTAATCTTGCACCGTTCTTCAATCACCAATAGTGCAAGATTAAGTAACAAATTTGGGGGATTTTACTTCAGTTTCAAGTTTGATATATCGGGTTTACTTCACCAAGTGATCACGACAATAGCCTACAGAATACGAGGTTGGTAAGTTAGCCAGAGAGTTTAAAGGTTGAGATGTAATCAGCACTTCTCACGGGTATTTTTGTGCTATTCCAAGACAAAGATACTTCACAGTCTAAGCAAAATCTTCAAAGTTCTTCGATGACATTCATTCACAAGACCTTGACGTCTGGTATACCATGTGTTCTTGATCTTGCTTCATTCCTCTACGTCGTGAAGTAAGAGGGTAATGATTCTTTTGTATATCAAGATTTGTGCTTATGACAAGAACTTCTCGAGTATATGAACGTACACGACAATGATGCTTCCGAGAGTTCGCAACCATCATGGGGGAAAATGTGTACATCCGGGACTTAGTTGACTTTGATGTTACCATGTCAACTTCCAGGGGGAAGTAGTGTATACTACTTTACTTAGTATGGTTTATGAAGTATTCTGCATACGTGAGAAGAATTGTTGTTGATTTCTCGCATGCACCCCCGAACGAATATTCACCAAGCCCTAATGACAAGAAGCAGTGGTCGTTGGTGTGGTTTTTCTTCTATAATATTCTGATGTGCACTTTAATGACAATAGAAGACTGTTCGAGCTACATCAAAGTTTCATAATCTACTTAAGATAAGGATGTTGGTTTGGGGGGAAGTTGATTCAGAAACTTCTCCAAAAAGGAGTTTATGAAGAAAGCTTTTCAAGACATGCTGCATGAATTAGGGGGAAGTTAATCCAGTTCATGCATACTATAATGGTTCCAGAACAAGTAAAGACAATGAAGATCCAAGCTGGAGTACAAGTTTTAAGACAAGGAGAACTCAGAAGACATCTTCAGCTTTGGAAGTGCTTTGGAAGACTTTATTTCTGTTGTATTTGTACATGATAGGAACATTGTAAGTAATTTCGTATGTGTCCACATATTGGGGGAAGATTGTTAGCCTTAAAATATGGTGACATATCTGGAATTACATTAGTTCATTTATAGTGTGACATATAGGGACTAATAATGACTAAGTATGATAGTTGTATGTCACTAGGACTATAAATACCCCCTCCATACTTCCATGGAGGGGTGAAGCCCACTTTTGTAAAAGTGTGTGTGTATGTTTTCTCTCAAGAACACACACCTCTTCCCATTTCATCTCTTTTTCTCTCTAATAATATGGATACTTTTCTTTTCCATTTTACCAAGCCTCCGAATCATTGTTCAAAGGGTGAATCTATACTAACAATCATCAAACTGTTAAAGATTGAATTACTAAAGCACATCAAGTGAAGCAACTAAGACGAAGAGCTAAAGATACCAGCAGTGAACGCACAATATTCAAACAAGTTCAAAGTCATCACTGCTGATTTGAGCGATCTATGAATGACCTCTCGAGCGACCTCACTTAGGGGGAGATTGTTAGAGATACGAAAATCCGTCTAACAAAGAAGTTTCAGACACTCGAAAGTAGACAAAAATTGGTCAACGTTTACTGGCTCGAAAGACAATGTAAATTAATGTAATTGGGCATTTATTGAAAAAGCCCGAAATGGCCCATTCAAAGCCCATAGGGGCCGGCCACTTTAGGCCTCATTGTAAGGCTATATAAAGCCATTTTTCCTTTCATTTTTAGGTTAGCTACTCCATAATACTTTTCATCTTTAGGGTTTGTAGCAACTCTTGTTTCTTTCAATCAAAAAGTTCTTTAATGTTTAATCTTTTGTGCTATTGATCTTGTGATTAATCCATGGAATGATCTAGGGATCCTACATGAATAGAATATAGGATTATTGTTTCACTCTTAGTGTTCGACACCCTAGGTATTACGCGAAACTCTATTTTGACCGGGTACACTGCCCGTTAAAGTGTTGTTTTAGGTTTGTCGGCTAAAATATAAATTTAAAACTTGATAATCAAATAATTGACCCTACACGACAGCACATCACTTTGTCATTTAAAGAATTAGTTAGAAACTTACCTAAGCTAAAATATGATAAACATTTTTATGATGCTTGCAAAATTGGGAAGCAAGCTCATGCAAGTCATAAAGCTACAAATATGGTCTCTACTAAAAGATGTTAAGAATTATTGCATATGGACTTTTTTGGTCTGTCGTTAATTAAAAGCTATGGAGGTAATTTGTACACCTTAGTAGTAGTAGATGATTATTCTATGTATACATGGACTAGATTTCTAAAAACTAAAAATAAAGCCTTTGAAAAATTTGAAATATTAAGTAGGAAAATTCAAAACCAACTAGGTAGCTCTATAGTAGTATTACGAACGGTTCATGGTCGGGAATTGATTTTGAAGTACAATTCGGTGCTTATTGTGATGAACAAGGGACACAATACTAATTAATTTACTCGGCTCAACGTACTCGCAATAGTATCTGGGTTAGTAGAAAGAAAGAATAGAACCTTACAAGAGATGTCTAGGACTATGCTTAACGAACAATCCATTCCACAAAAGTTTTGGTGTAATGTCGTTGATACGTCAACTTATATACTAAATAGAATATTAATTCGACCAATACTAGGAGCACACCCCTTATGAAATAGTAGACGTAGGAAAACCTTCTTTAAAATATTTTAAAGTATTTGGAGGCAAGTGCTTCGTGTTGAATACTAAACTATTAACAAGTTTGACCCAAAGTCATACGAATGTGTTTTTCTAGGATATTCTCAAAATAGTAAATCTTATATAGTGCTAAATAAATATACAATGAAAGTCAAACAATCACTCAACGTGACATTTCGATGATGGTCATCCTCCTACAAATTATCACCATTGGTTTGATGTTGATGGTGGTGAACGAAAGAAAGGCCATAAAAAGAATACCTAGAGTAGTAATTAATTATATTGAAGAAGATGTGTCGATAGAAGTTGACAAAGTCGCTTAACAATAGGAGTCCATAAATCATCATTAGATCAAGTCATGGAAATTTATCAAAGGACAATAAGTCTCAAGCCCAAAATCACAGTAAATTTCTTTTGGTTTTATATCTACCATAGAACCTACAATGTCAATGACGGCTTAAAAGATAAACGTTGGGTTTTAGCTATGCAAGAAGATTACTAAAATCAATTTTGTAGCTAATGATGTTTGGGATTTAGTCCCTCTACCCATGAGTCAATCCGTCATAGGAACAAAATGGGTCTTTAGAAATAAATTAGATGAAAATGGTATAGTGTCTAGAAATAAGGCTAGGTTAGTGGCACAAGGATATAATCAACTTTACTTTTTATTCTTTTTTTTCTTTTTCTATTCTTTTTTTTTTTTTTTTTTAAACATAAAAGGTATAGATTATGATAGACATACGCTCCTGTAGTAGGTTAGAAATCAATTAGAATATTCTCTTGCTATTGCTTGTGCTAACGAATTTTTAACTATACCAAATTGGACGTAAATAGTGCTTTTCTCAACTGTTTTATAAACGAGAGGTTTACACTCGTTGCTCATCCTCCAAGTTCAATTTGATTTTCAAAAAACCAACTATGTTTATAACTTAAAAAGGCTTTGTATGGTTTAAGCAAGCTCCTAAGGGCTTGGTAGATGGACCAATAAGCATTCTTGATAAAACACGAGTATGCAATAGGATTGGTCGATAATACCCTTATAATAGAATCAAAAGCACATCTTATCATTGTTCAAATATATGTCGACGACATTATATTTGGTTCCACGAGTCAAACTTGTGTGATGATTTTCCAAAAATCATGCACGACGAGTTTGAGATGAGTATGATGGGGGAGTTTAACTTCTTCTTGGGTCTTCAAATAAAACAAATGGAAGACGGAATATTTTTTAATCAATCCAAGTACATCAAGGAGATGTTAAAGAAGTTCGGATTGGAAGATTCCAAACCAACCAAGACGCCGATGTCAACGGAGATCAAGCTCACTAAGGACGATGAAGCCGACTCCGTAGATAGCTTTAAATATCGAGGTATGATTGGTAGTTTACTTTATTTAACCGCAAGTAGGCCCGATATTATGTTTAGTGTTTGCTTATGTGCTGGGGGGGGGGGAGGGGTGGGAGGGGGTGGGGGGAGGGGGGTGGGGGAGGTGTGGGAGGGGGGGGTGGGGGGGGGAAGGGGCGGGGGGCGGGGGGGCGAGGGGAGGGTCGGGGGGGGAGGGTGGGGGGGGGCGGGTGGCTGCTTTGGGGGGGGGGGTTGGGGGTCGTTTTAAGAAAAAATCCTTAAGGACTACCCATTTAGAAGCCGTTAAGCATATATTTAGGTATATTGGAGGAACTACACATTTAGGATTATGGTATCCGAAAGGAACCGGAATAGAAACTATAGTTTATGCCGACTCCGACCACGCGAGGGATTACATTGATTGTAAAAGCACTAGCGGCGTTTGTACGTTCATGGGATGTTGTTTGACATATTGGTTCGATAAGAAACAAACGGCCCTTGCTATCTCCACGACCAAAGCCGAATACATCTCCGCCGATAAGGCATGTCAACAAGCACTATGGATGAAACAAGCTCTCATCGACTACGACATATGCCTCGATGACGTTTCAATTATGTGCGACAATAAAGGCGCCATCGACTTAAGTAAAAAACCCCGTACACCAATCTAGAACTAACTATAGAAATTCGTCACCACTTTCTACGCGATAACGTCCAAAAGGGCAACATTTCTATCGAGAAAGTTGCATCCAAAGATAATATAACCGATATATTTACTAAGCCTTTAAAACGTGAAGTATTTAATTATTTAATATTAGGATTAGGAATGATGGAACTTATCATGGATAGTGATTCTCCATCATCTCAAAAATAATCGTAAACAAAAATTTAATGAAGAAATTAATCATTATTCAAAAGATGTTAATTCTCATTACAAGTTCCAATTACAATACTTCCGATCATGAACATAATAGAGATTAGAATTTTACTAGATAAAGAAAATATCAATAAAATGACCATAGATATTTTCAACATCTACATGTATGGTCAATACATGAAATTACGAAATCGATTGAAATAGACGAAAAGAACTATCATCAAATTGCAACTCACACTTGTGTTGACGATGTTTTGTTGAGTCGAAATGTTCATAAATGATTGTGTTATTAGTAATGGTCAAACTTATGCTAAAAGTTAACACACTCCTAGTAGGATCGACTACGTTGAAATTCCATCGGGAAATTCACGACAAGTTGCACAGTTCACTCAAAACTTGGACGTCAACTCCGAAAATCATGTCACATACTCCTAATGGTAAATATAACATACTCCAATTGCCAAAAACACAACACCTTATCTCAAATTGCTCAAAAATCAACTCTGTTTATATTTTTGGACACCCGCGGATCACGGATCCACCATTAGGGAGATATGTCCCAGTTTAGGTAGATCCCAATCCTCCAAACATCTTGGATTTTGTTCATCCAAATGACATGCCTCACTTCCACAACATGTTTTAGTAACATTTTTTGCTTCGACAAAAAGGAAGGCCTCTACAACGCTTTTTGCTTCGACAAAAAGGGGGAGAAGAAATGTAAACACATCCACTAAATACTGATTTAGTAACTTTTAAATAAGCATGAGTTTATATTTTGTCATCATAAAAGGGGAGATTGTTAATAGCAAATATTCGCGCAAAAAAAACGAATTTATATTTAATGATCTTTATGTTTTGATAATAACAAATATAATGCCATACTACGTAAAAGTTTACGTAAACAAGTTATCTAGTCGAAAGTTTACTTGACGACGACAAATCACTTAAGGTATGTATAACAACCCGTAATTTTCCAGTATTTCCTTAATGTAATCTCTATGTATTATATTAACTACTACTTTTTCACGAGAATAAATTTTCGTTTCATTCCATTCCAATACGTATCATAGTTTACATTTTAAAAGTAAATGAGCTTCGCAAGATCCTATGGCTATTTCTTGTCTATGGTTTACATCATTGTAAACATCATAATATGTCAAGTCAATAATCTATTATCCTCTATAACATGTACGTTATCTTTTTACGACAATATTATCAAATGAACTTATGACGTAATTTTTAGGTCAAAAACCCTAATTATATATTAATTATAACATCCGAAAATATGAAGCATTAAAACCGCCACTCGTTATTAACCAAACATAGTGCCCTTATGATAATCTACATAATTTGGGGGGACGATGAATAATTAACCGATAACTTCTTGTTTCCTCTTTTAAACAAATTCTACTAACGATTCTATGCATTATAATTACGGTGTACATGTAACGTGTTTCTCTTTAATAATAATGTTATAGTACAACGAAACTTGTGGCATTTATTTTATATCACAATGATAAATTACTTAATACTATTTAGTCATGAACATATATTTTTAAATGATTTACTTTAGAAAAATTATAACAATAACAATTCAGCATAACTCCTTAATTCATATTAATGTAGTATAAACATGTTCTTCCATTCATTCTGAAAATTTTATGTTCCAAAGACATGATCAGTTCCAAAAACTCACGTCACGCATGAACAACTAAACCGATACATATTAAGAAAATGCTTTTATTCCTTTATGTAAAGATATGAAATATGTATTAAAGTTTAGGGGCCAAACGTGTCAAATTTTAATTTTAATTAACTAGAAAATGTTTCCCCCCCAAAAGACCTTCTTTTCCATTTAAATTGATAAAATGATACACGAATCTAATTCCCTTCTCGCGAACTCGTATGATTATCATCGTTAAAAACCAAATGTACCACGATGATCGTTGAAAGACCGCGATCGTAATGGTATAAGTTAAAAGACCCGCGATCAAACGTTACTCGAACCCAAAAAACACGAAACGCCTCTTTTCATTTCATTTTCGACCCATTTTGAAACTAAACTAATCCTAAGCCTTAATTCTAACCTTAAACAAAACCCTAATTATAAAATCCTAAACCCTAAAACTATTTAACCCGTAACCCTTTTAAACCATGACCCTTTTGACCCATTTTAACTAATTCTAAACTATTTTTAACTCACACCACATGTTACCAAGCACCTTACAAGACACACCCTTGGTCTCTAAGGTTTCTAAGCCTCGTCACCCCTTGAGCTCCAAGGAAATCGCCACCTCCTTGCCACCTTGCCACCAAGACTCACCAAATTACTATCCCTATCATCACTCCTTGCTCACTAAGTCTCTTACCCTCTCTTGACACCTAGCTAATCCAAACTTGGGCACCAAGGGGTCTTCGACCCTATAAATAGATGCGCACCCTTGTTCTTTCAACTCGCACCTTCAATTCTCATTCTATCTCAACAATGGAGTTCTAAGCTGATCAAGAATAGTTCTAAGAGTCCCAAGAGCATAAAGAAGCCAAGTCTTGAAGCCCAGAGGAAGTTATTCTAGGTGTACGAGTGAAAAGAGACCCATACGGCCCATTTTCAAATCCTTAAGCTCGAAACCAGGTTCTATAAGCTTGTATACTATTTCATAACTCTTATACTATTCATATGATCATGTTCATACTCTTGTTAAAAGCTTTTAACTTAAAATCCACTCGTTATTCACTTTTGATCCAAACCGAATTCATGAAACCCTAATATCACGTTTTTATTTAATCTACAAGCTATAATCACAAACTGATGTTATAAGCTATCCTAATAAGCTTAACTAACAATATTATAATCACTTTATTAAGTCTTGATAAGATTTGAATTAAAAACCTATGCGTTTTCGTTTTAAAATCCTAAAATGACCCGTTTTGATTTCTAGCTTAACGAATCGTTATTATAAACTTTCGTTACGTTAAAACATCTTATTTTAGCTTATATTAATAAGCTATAACCTGCAAATATCTTTTGGAATGTTAAAAATAGCTTGCATGCAAATTAGGACTAATTTTGTAATAATTTCCATGCATAGGGGTATATATTGTAACTTTTTGAAATTATCAAGTACAAGGGCTTAAAATGTCATTTTAATAAAGTTATAACTTCAAGGGTAAGTTTTGCCAAGTTATAAAGTCAAGGGATTATTTGATAAATACTAAAAGGACTAGTTTTGTAAATATTTATAAATCAAGGGTTTATATTGTAAATTTAATATTCTTAAAAATATAAAATAATATATTTTTATATAAATTATAAAAATATAAATAAAAGTTATTAAACTTGTTTTTATTGAAACCCGACACATTCTCCGTTATTAATTAACGATCGACGCATTTTAAATTAAATACGTTTTATATTAAACGTAATTTATCATCAACTAACTTTTGAAGAAACATTAAAATCATATTGTATCACGATACTAGGGAAATTCATGTGAGGGGTTCCATTTGGGTATTTGTTTTGACGAGTTTGTTGGGTTTACGATTTAAAGTGTCCTGACTCCTCAAACGTTTACTACATGACCTCTGAATTATGATGGCCCGAACAGTGATACGATATTTCCATAATAAATTCAATCAAAATGATATTACATTAAAGGCTTTATGACATAAAACATATCCAATCAAACTAAGACTTGACATATTACCCAGGTTGTGTGATGAAGCCGTTACTTTCATTTCATATACTTTTGCCATCAATCAGATTTCCTTATCCTGTTAAGGTGAAGTTCATAACCTCGCCTTTACTTATTTACATGTTTTATAAACCCGCGATGGGGTTACATGCTTGTTTACAAATTATTTTACATACTCATTTATTTTATAACAATGTAATTACTATTCATAGACTTAATGAGTTCATAGCCTCACTTTTAAATCTCTTATAATTTATAAACCCGTGAGGGGGATACATGCTTAAACCATGAATACAAGTGTTTTCTAAATGTATGCTATCCAGATATGTATGCTATCCAGATATATTATTGCCTAAGTAGCTTCCAGTGACATTATTTTCATATCATGAACCATTAATTGCCTATGAATAAACGTAAGTATTGTGAATAGATCTATTGGGGGTGACGGCTCCCGTTTGTATACCCATTCATAGGGTAGCCAAACGCACTATATTTGACCTAATGGGTAACCTTGGCAAGTTACCTTTCCACGGGGACATCTGTTCTCCAACCAATGTCACTACGGTGATTTTTCCCTGTTAACGTATTGGTGTCATGAGCTTAGATGCAATAATAATGTTCTCCGTGATAATTGTCCCTGCAATGCAAATATTTCCTTTATGATAACTTGTATTCAACTATTACATTTCAAACCTATGAATTTCACTCAACCTTTGTGTTGACCCTTTTTATGCATGTTTATTCCAGGTAATTGAGAAACTTATGGCATGGAGTGGCATGGACTTGAAGATGGCTAAAACTTGTTATCATTCACATTTTATGTTTCTAGATTTTGGGACCTGCATTTGTAAAACTCTGATTTTAAATGAATGATAACGTATCTTTTAAAAACGTCTCTTTTGAGTCGTTTTCTATGATTGTGTCTGTGATTCATGAAGTAATACCCCAGATTAGCTTTCGCCGCTATATTTATCAAAATGGGGGTGTTACAGTATGAATATGATATTATTACACATAGTTAATGATCAAAGAAAAATATTATCATTTGCATAAACCTTTTCTAATCAAATGATTTAGTTAACACATGAATAATTATAAGCTAGTTATATTAATCATGTAAGACAAAATAAGATTAACCATAAGTGGAAACAATCTTTCCAAATCTTTCTAAATCTTCCCAAATCTAGAAAATCTTTCCTTATTGGTGATAAGAAATATTTTGTTCTAGAAGAATCTAATAAACTAGTTTTATTAAGTACAAAACAATATTTTGTATAGATTTGGGGTTAATCATAAAATGACAAATGTTGTCCCAGCTCCCCCAACGGATCCACCTAATACACTAGACGGATCCAGCTACGGTGGATCCGTGGGTCGCAGCTCACAGCTGTCTGGGACAGCATTTGAATTTCAAAGGCTTGCCTATAAATAGCAACCTTAAGCTTTCATTTTTAACAACTCTTGACAAATATTTTTCACACACATCTTTTATCTTTTATATTCTTTGATCATTATACTTGTTACATAATCCATTACAAGTGATCAACTCATTCCACTCTTTAGTGAAGAACACTTACGAAGACGTCAAGCTTCAAGTGTTAATAGTTTAGTTGTGTCATCACGATTGTGATAATCATTCATCTTGTATATCTTGTGTTGTGTGTTGTGTATATCATATGTGTATGATAGGTTAGTATTTAGGCCACAAAATACATAGTGTGTTAGATTGGTTCTATCTCGAAGTAGAACTCGGTATTTAGCTTAGTACCGGAAAAAGTGTAAGCGACGTGTACGGTTTTCTCCGCCTAAAGGGAGCTTGTTGACATAGTGAAGATAACTCTCAAGTTGGGTACTTGGGGAGTGGAGTAGGGCGAAGAGGAGCTTCGTAGCCGAACCACTATAAATCATTGTGTCATCGGTTTGATCTTTCTTATCTTTACTTGTTCATACTTCGTAGATTACTTATTTACTTATTGCATCGCTATCATATATACTTGTGTATATCTCTTGAGTTCACATAAGTCGACAATCTAAGTTTTATTTTAAACTTTTTACGAATACTCAAATGGGCTTAATTGTTAAACAAAATGGCATCTTACGAAAACAAATGATAAATTCTATTATAAATTCATATCTTTATATTGATAAATGGATCAAATGGTGAAGATTGTGTCCGATTTCGATCGTTTCCTGACATTAACAGGATGAGGATTGAGCAATCTAATGACCATCCAAATATCGTATATATTGCATAACTAAATTTTTCATTCAAGAGATCAATGATTCAAATGATATGAAAAGAGAATGAATAAACATGGTGATTCAATTATTTATGATCATAAGTTTCTCATGTAACAACAAAGGCAAAGTTTAAAGTTTGAAAATATTGTTTCAAAAACCGTTAAAAGTGGTTTATGACTATCTATTGTGCATAATTGGGTAAATGGTCTAAGTCATGTCTTGTTTCGACCGTTTTCTGCATTGAGAATGAGGAGTGAGTGGCTTAGTGATCATCCAATTATTGTTACATTAGTTTGGTTGTATAATCATTATTTTCAAACATCTTTGGAAAACTTGTGATTTTTGAAAAAGTTATCTCAATTTTTAGCAAAAATTCTATCTTTATGTCACAAAGTGGTACTCTTTTGCTTAAAAGTATTTTATGAGAATATAAAGTTATAACTCTTGATTTCTAAAACATCAATGATTGTCACAACTTGTGTTTTTGCCAAGTTGATATTTGTCTAAATCAGAGTATATCTTTATTATTCTTAAAAGAATATCATTTCATAAATGCTTTTTGGTGAGGAAAATCAAAATAGAATGAGAGATGAAATCCATACGTGAAAAAGCAAATCAAAGTATGCTCGAAAAAGAAATGCCAGAGCATACAAAATAAGATCAAAAGAAAAAGACAAATAAAGCGTATGACATGTGCCCGAAAAAGCAAGAATTGACACATGAGAAAGAAAATGATCAGAATATGCTCAAAAAGAATTGCCCGAGCATATAAAAACATACAGAGTGGAAAGAGACAAAAATGTTATATAAATGTATATTACATAAACTATATCTCATTTCACTAATCACTTCATGTTATCATACAGTATTCCACATGGCTCAACAAATCATTCCATCTGCTCAAATTGTCCCCAAATTTCAAGGCATAGGAAGATGCAACAATTATGTTGTGCTTCAGAGTATTCCATACACACCAGAATGCAAAATTGTTAGACAGATCTTGCTTGATCATCCATTGAGTTATGTTCTGACAGTTACTGCAGATGTTCCAGCTGTGTACTTACAACAGTTCTGGCAAACAGTTCACAAAGTACCTGACACCAAGGATACTATCATATTCAAGCTAGATACTCAAGAGATTACTGTTAAAACAATGATAAAACCCCGTAGGTATAATCTTATTAATGGCCATTATTTATAATGGTAAAACCCTAATACCCAAAACCCACAAACCCTAAAAAGATCAATCCTATTTACCACCAAAACAATATTAGTTTCTTGTGCTGTCATGGCAAACGGCTAATGATTTGGGATCTCAGTAGGATTGACATGGAACAAACACCATAGAATGCTAAAGATAGCCAACCAAAGTTGCTATTTATTCACGATAGACATACATGCAATGTTTCAGATTTCTCAAGGAACTGATCATGTGAAGATTTTGTGGTTCATCATTGATGTTGACTTCCATGGCTTTTACTTTATCATACTTTAGTTATCTATAGTTGGTTATTAAAAAAAGTTATAGTTGTTTGTTTTTTTTAATTTTTATTTGTGTTGGTGATTTGTGCTAAGGTCACAAATCTACACGATTGTTATTTGTGTTGGTGATTTGTGCTAAGGTCACAAATTCGCACGATTGTTATTTGTGTTGGTGATTTGTGCTAAGGTCACAAATCTACATGATTGTTATTTGTGTTAGTGATTTGTGCTAAGGTCACAAATCCACACAATCATGATTTGTGCTAAGGTCATAAATCCACACAATCTTATATTGTTGTTCGTGCTTCGGTCACGAGTCGGTTCGTTTTTTTATTACGTTAATGTTTTGTTTTATTTCTTCTTTTCTAGTTTTCTCTCTAGTTCGAGCTTTCGCGATTTTGCCGCTCGGACTGCGGGGGAGTATCAAATGGATTAGGCACAAGCCTGATTTGTGGGTTACCATTATAAATGGTGGTCAATAATAAATCACAACCTATGGGTTTTATCATTGTCTAACAATTACTTACACAATGGATATGTTTTGTGATACTCTTAAATTGCTAGTGGAAACACCAGATAATTTATTTTTCGTACCAGCTACCATTGAGATTATTAAATCTTTTATGAACAGGGTTGGTTATCAAGGTGTTGTAGATAAAGTAAGCGCATTCTTTACAAAGAATCTTGCTCAACCGTGGCAAACAATGTTCAAGGTGTTTAATCGATGCTTAACCACTCGAACATCTGGGCATGCTCATACTAAAATAAACATTCTTCAGTTATTCCATGCTATGATCAACTAAACAAATATTGATTATGCTGCTCTTCCTTGGTGGGATTTCGTTTACTGTATGCAGCAGAAGAAGAATGTCATCCAGTACCCTCGCTTCACAAAGCTCATTATTGTTGATTTAATAAAGAAATTTTCATCTATTTCTTTGAGAATTAAAGAAGATTATCATTCCATCAAGGATGATATTCTGTTGGTGAGTGTTTATAATACGGGGAATGTGATTGTTTAAGGAATGCTAATTCCAGATGCATTCTTAACTGATGAGATTCGTGTCACTAATGACTATAAGGAGTATGAGACGGTGTTTGTTAATGTAGTCGTTCCAATGAATCAACCGTAACCGCTTGTTTCTACCCAAGGAACGCATAGGTCTACACCTAGAGCCCATAGGAAACCTACCCTTACTACTGCTAGTCCTCAGGGGAGAAGAGGAAGCAAAGTGCTGGAGAGACAAGTTCACCACAAAAATCACTAAAAATAACTATCAAACAGAAGCATGTGGTCGAAAGAGAAAAAGATGTCAAATCATATGATGATCTTCTTTTATGCTTCATGATGATGTTGATGATTCCGGAGTTAGGATAGAGCCCGAGAGTCATAAGGAACATCTGGAAGTTGTTGTTGATGATGATGATAATAATGAAGAAAAGAAAGATGAGAAGGAAGGTGATGTGATGGGTAGTTTAGAGATTAGGACTGAGAAGATGCAGATACCAATTCCCACAACACCTAGATCCCCTAGGATAAACGTATCTTCGAATAAGAATATTGCTTAGGAATTGACGGATATTGTCTCAATTTCAACTCCTACTACATCTAAAGATTCACACAAGAAAAGACGCATTTCCAGCAAGTATAGTCATCTTCCAGGAGCACTTCGCAGGATGTGCAAGCGTCAGGGATATATGATCAGGGCTATGGAAGGCAAATGTGTGACATCTGATGAATTCTGGAAAGTTCATAAGAAAGTCGATCAAGTTCTTCATGAAATTGTACCACAACTCGCTGAAAGAGCTACATATGACTTGATTGAAAACAACTTGAAACCATGTATAGCTGAAACCATTATTGAAGATCATGATGCTTTTCTATCTGAAGTACCTAATATTATTTCTCAAGAATTCAATGCATACGCACCAAAGATCATAGAAGAACTTTTCAAAATTATGTACAAACCAATGTTATTCAAGTACATCCTACCATAACCACTTCAACTGAAACAACTTCATCAGTTGATCTTCAACAACAATTGTATTTGAAGATGAAGTCCAATATTCAAGATCAAGCTAATGATCCAACATTGTGGGATGTATTGAAACGTAAGTTTGAAAAGTCTTCAACATCTAAAACTTCTTGCAAGGAAGATGATTTTTACTCACATCATGATGACCATCAAGAGGATGATTCTCCTCCTGAAGGGGAGAAACGAGTGAAAAGACAAAAGGCATCTAAAAGTTCAAAGTTTTTAAGGGGTTCTTCATTATTGCGATCAGCTAAAGATTCCACAACTTATGTAACCAAGCAACAAAGTCAACAACAAGAATGGGATGAATGAGAAGAGGAAAAAGTTATTGATGAAGATGAGGTGATTCCTGAAGATGAAACACTTGAGCTGATCATAGAATTCCAGAATGTTGATAAATGTGTTCCAACTATCTTTGACCGTGCAAGAATGAAGGCTACACTGAATGATATGTTGAGTAATCAGTTTAGAAATGCTAAAGAATACGCCTACCATTTAGAACAAGCAACAAACTTTATGGAGAATAAGATAGTTTGGGAAAGCAGACAATCGGACATAAGACGACCAGTACCAAAGCCTCTCATATTCTTTGGACCACAAAGGAATCCAAATGAACCTCCAAAGTATAACAAAGATCTATTCTTTCTAAAGAATGAAAATACTGAGGAGAATAAGTATATTCTTTCGCTCCACAAGATACACGCAGAACGATCTCCAGAAGCTTATCTGGAAGAAAAAAATGAATCGTTGGGTTCGTAAAGAATTTAATGAAGACACACAGTTGTCAATTCAACATTGGAAAGACTCATGGCATAAAAGAGTGTACAAGCAAAACCAAAGAAAAGTCATAGATAATCCAGAAGAATATTTCTCTAATCACAGAATTACAGAAGTTGTCAGAATTATTACTCATCAACAATATGGTTTGGACTACATGGAACAAATACTTGTGATTAAGGGTGAGCAAGGTCCAAGGACCAGACTGGACCGGCCAAGACCGGACTGAACCGAGGACCGAGTTGGTCCAAAATGCTAGACCGAGGACCGGACCAAAATGGTACGGTCCGGTCCGGGTCGGTCTCCGGTCCGGTCCTACACGGCATAATCATTGGATTTTTGGTCGGACTGAGCCAGACCAGACCGAACCGAGATTGAAAGTAACAAAAACGCTGGACCGAGGACTAGACCGAAATACATTCGGTCCGGTCCTATATGCTCACCCCTACTTGTGATGGGAGACAATGATAAGCCAGATAGTTTTTCTGAAGCTGACTTCAAGTACCTAAACAAGAATGATATCAAATATTTGTACTATATTTGACGGAACAAGAAGGTCAACTATCATGAAACCAAGTTGATGAATTCATTAATAACGTTCATCAGAAGTCGTCTATCTGGGAGAGAGTTCATGATTTCTAGTTAGGAATAGAGAGTTATCAAATCAAGGTCATTTTAACCCTCTAACATTGACATTTCCTAGTATTGAAGAATATGAACCGTACTCAATAGTCGATAAGCCAACTACGTGTTTGATTTACTTGAACAACAAAGATGAGAAACGGGTTATGTACTTGGTGGAGATTGTCAAGTTCTATGATGCTACACTGGAAAACGTCTTGAAAGAAGTAAAGCTAAAGATCTTTCAATCTGAACCATGAAAGAAACTACCTTTGCTTGGTGAATTAGATTGTGACATAATAAGAGCATTTGAAAGAGAAATAACCAAGCGACTAAGACACCAGGAGCAGATAAGGAGATGGGAATCTTTTGTGAATGGAAGACCAATTCTACCGACGAGGAAGCATCTATAATAATCAACCCTTAGGGGAAGATTGTTAGGTTTAAGAAAAGTGTTTATTATTAGATGAATTGGTATTTGTATAGTTTTGTTTAGTTTAAAGATTTATTAGTAATTATTATGTAATAAAGTATATCTTGACAAAGTTAAGTAAGGTTGACCAAGGTTTGACTAGAGTTAGAAAAATAGAATAGGAACAACAATAAGTATAAATACCCATCTATGAGAGGTATTTATACAAGTCTTTACATTTTGTAAACTCACTTCTCCCTCCTATTTCTATTTTCCCTTTTAGAATGAAAACTTTAAAAATGATGAAAAATACTCTCTAGCTCCTCTCATCTATTCTAAAGCTTTCGTATGATATCATCTATGCAAACATGACATATAACACGCTCCTCATACTAGAACATGGCTCCACAATATTGAAAACTATAGGTACAACTTCCAATATGCTTATAATTTGACGATGGCCCTGACGCACGTGGCTGCCTCTCTAAATTGTTACCACTAATAGTAGACTCCTCTGTGATATGTGACTGGGTATTGGTATTGGAAAAAGCATCTACACTATTAGTGAAAACAAGTATGGCTGGTTGTTGAGTTCTTGAAACAAATATAAACATGTAAGTAGCCACTTATGTAAGAAAGTGTCTACCAGAATGTAGCAGTAGAAAGTATACACCAAAACCAAGAGACTATTGCCATCGTAAAGAACAATAAAGCCACAACTTACCTGAACCCGAGCTGATTAGGAGAAGCATCAATATAAACGGCAGGAAGACCATCACCATATTGTCTACTATTACTGATGTCACATCCGCAAGTCGGGTCTCGTCGGAATAGGTAACTGGGGGCGTGACATCATGAATAAACATCACATAAATCACGAGGGAATGACCATTAATGGACATTTTGAAAATCATATCTCGTTGCATTGTTTCAAAAGTAAATAAGTCTTACAATAATTCAAATCAGATTAAAAACGTTGCGGAAGCATAGATAAGTCTTAAAAGACAACGAGTATGAATATTAAACAAAGTCTTGAAAATTAGTATCATATTACACGTAGACTCCATATAGCACATCAGAGAAGTCCAAAGCTAAGCACTTGAGAAAAACATACTTAAAACGTCAACAATAATGTTGGTGAATTTATAGGTTTAGTTAAGATACAAGTATGGAACACATACAACTTCACAAAGGTATTTACGTTTGCTCTAAGCTCATGACACTAAAGCTAAATACAGTTATAGCACAAATAATGTCAAGTTGCCACGCAGGTATCTAGTTCAAAATACCCGTAGAGTCGACATGATATGCATCAATTGTATCAGCCTATCGATACAGGTAAGAATTACCAAATCCGGATGGGGATTATTAATCCCTAATAGATCTATTAATAGCACTCATGCTTACTCACAATAATTAATGGTTCATGATAGTGGCAAAGTTGTGAACTA
This sequence comes from Tanacetum coccineum, assembly GCA_026074375.1. Lineage (NCBI taxonomy): Eukaryota > Viridiplantae > Streptophyta > Magnoliopsida > Asterales > Asteraceae > Tanacetum > Tanacetum coccineum. The sequence continues at coordinate 21,806 of BQNB010084971.1, forward strand.
ACGGTACTTAGACAAATACGTAAACAAGTAAGAGTTTTAATACGGTACTTGTGTCCAAAGTTAAAAACAAGCAATGAATCTGACCCCAAAAGTTATAAATCATTCGTAAAATAGTAAAACGTGAGGCTATGAACTCACCTTACACAAACAGTGAGTGGACGATAATCAACAAAACGATGAACTTAATAATCAACGTACGAAACACGAGCACAATCCTAACCACGACCTATTTAAATGATGCGCCTTAGGAGAAGGAATAAACTTAATGAAATAACGCATAATATGACTATAGAGATCAAATAGCATCCACATGTGTTATGTGTTAGTTTGATTAATAAAACGTGGGGTTTTTAGATAGATAGGTTACTAAACTATCAACTTTTGTTCGCCTAAGTTACTAAACTTTTTTTTTGTTCATTTGGGTTACTGGACTATCGAAGTTTAACTTTAAGGTTACCGAACAACAATAGTGTGTTCATTCAGGTTACCTCGAATACTGGCAACCGGGATATTGTGTTTTGACCTTCTCCACGTCAGCTTTTTGTGGGCCCAGTTATCCAACTCAGAAACTTATCAGGTTATTTGACAGGTATGTTACTCAACTTTGCGAATTTGTTCGCTTAAGTTACTAAAGTTTGTTGTTTTGTTCATCTAAAAATACCTCTAGAAAATACATGCTTTTATACACGTTTTTATCTATGTTTTTATATGCATTTTTATACGCACACATTTTATACACGTTTTTATACACATATTTTTTACACGTTTTTATGCACACGTTTTTATACACACAATTATATATATATTTTTTATACATACGTTTATATGCACACGTTTTTATAAAAATGTGTATTACAACATGTGTATAAGAATGTGTGTATAAAAACGTGTGTATAAAACCGTGTATAAAAATGTGTATAAAAACGTGTGTATAAAACCGTGTATAAAAATGTGTGTATAAAACGTGTATAAAATCGTGTATAAAAATGTGTGTATAAAAACGTGTATATAAAATCTTGTATAAAAATGTGTGCATAAGAACGTGTATATAAAACTGTGTATAAAAATATGTGTAAAAACGTGTGTATAAAACCATGTATAAAAATGTGTTTATAAAACCGTGTATAAAAATGTGTGTAAAAAACTGTTGACAATGATGATTTGAGAGGAAAACACACAGTGAAAGTGATTTCATTGAACTAAAAATGAAAAATAGTACAGGGTATTTATACAAGAAATAAGCGGGAAAAAAACTAACTTTAACTATCTTCTAAAGTTACAACATAAACACCTAAACTTTCTATAAGTTACACTTTGGTCCTTGTAGTTTCAGCAATGCTTCTCTTATAAAAACCGTGTATAAAACTGTGTGTATAAAAATGCGTACAAGAATGTGTGTATAAAAATGTGTGTATAAAAAGATGTGTATAAAACCGTGTATAAAAATATGTGTATAAAAAATATGTGTATGAAAACGTGTTTATAAAAATGTGTGTACAAAAATGTGTATAAAAACGTGTGTAAAAATTCGCAAAGTTTAGTAACTTAGGTGAACAAATTCGTAAAGTTCAGTAACTTATTTGTATCAAAAGTCAAATGCCACGCTGGCAATGTAACCGGGAATTAACACTAGCAACCGGTCACCAATAGTTCGATACCAAATTTAACCGGTTTTGATAGTCCAGTAACCCCAATGAACAAAAAAAAGGTTTAGTAACTTAGGCGAACAAAAGTTGATAGTTTGGTAACCTATCTATCTAAAAACCCATAAAACGTGTCTTTACGAGAATAAAAGACCTTTACTTATGTTCCCAACACTTAGACGAAAAGTCACTATTTTTGGAAGTTTTTATTTTTGGAAAGTTTAGAAATTCAGGACGTTAATACCGTCCCCCAGTATTGGTTATGTCCATTTACCCTAAACACACTAAATAAACTTAAACGCCTACTTCCACTTTCAACTCATTAGTATCTATCACATAATTAAAACTTACTATACTTAGCAATCTTTAACGTTTTCAAAGTATCATATTTATAAGGTCTCTAACGTGCCCTAATAAGTGTTGTAATAACTTTCGCTAAGGTCTCTACATCCCAAACGAACCCGAAAACGTCCGAAACCCTCATTTTAAAGTTCCAATCAGCTCACTTTTTATTTAAAGTATCTTAAAAACGACTCAACTTTAAGATGTTATAAGACACTCATCTTTGACTTTCTAGCTTACCGAAAACACGCTATCTTTACTAAAATTTTATTTCGGACAACTTTCATTTTATAAGCTTAAGCCGGTTCGGAACCGAAAGGGGTCAAAACCTAGTTTTAAAACCGGATCAGAATGTAAAATATGGCCGGAAAAATAGTTTAATTTCGCCAAGTTTAAAATCGTCATATCTCCTTCGTTATAAATCTGTTTTCACTGTTCTTTATATGAAAATTTATCTAGGCAACTCAAGCTATTGAAATATTAACGTTTGAGCTTGTCAAAACGTTTGCAAGTCGCCCTAAACCCACTTACTAAATTTGGACAACAACCTTACTTAGCCGAAATCAACACCAACTATTATCACAACTTCACAACAATCCAAATCTATCCTAGTTTCGTCCAAACACAATATCCAACATCAAAACCACTACTAAAACTAACCTAATATCATCTCTAACATCTTCCCAACTCACTAATCCATCTCCTTAAACCATATTAACCATATACAAATTCAAGAATACCATTTATTACATGATCTTTCAAGAACTCATCAACTTAGTTTTATAAAATCAACACAAACACATGGATTTCAAAGATTTATTAATAAAAACCCATAATAAATAAGATATGAAAGAAAAGAGTTTAAAGTTTGCTTACAAGCAAGATGAACAAGATAAAAGTATAATAACTTGAAATGGAAGGCTTGAATTTTGAAATAACCCAAATAATATTTGAAACCTTAGATTATGAATTCTTGATTAACCCTTGTAAATGATTAGATACACCCTTTGGAACACCTTGGAATAGCATAGAAATGAACATAAATAGCTTGGATTAAGAGAAAATGGAAGACAATGAACACCCTTGGTGTTGGTGTTGATGTCGTGAGCAAGAACAAGAGGGAAGGAGATAGATTTTCTTGATGACTTGTTTATGAATGAGATACCCTAAAATGAAAGTGTAGTGTTCTATTTATACTTGAAGTTTAGGGTTTAAGAGGTTTATGTGAACCATGGCTCAAGCTAAAAGGCTTGAACCCTTCCTTTTGGTCCTTGGGTGCGACGGCTAGAACAAGAAAAGAAAGGAGCAAGAGCCAATTTTTGCAACAAGGTTTAAGTCACGTATTGTTAGTGATTTAGTGGTCCAAGGTTGTATGACAAGGTGTAAGGAAGTCACATGTTTATGTTTATGCATGGGAAAAACTTCCAAATGTGTCACTTTCCAACTTACATGCACACATAAAGATGCTCTTAGATTTAATTTAGAAGCTAGGAACAAAAAATGATGAAGATGGGAGTTATAAGTCTCGAAAATTTAAGCTTTATAATATTAGTGATTGATAACTTGAGTTTACATGCAAAGGTGGTAGGTTTCCGGGGTTCCGTTTGACATAAAATGATAAAAACGCAAACGTACGCGAAAAACGTAAAATTCACAAACGTAAGTGTACATAGCCTATGTCACACTTTATAATGATTAAATTAATCAAAATATGAGTAGACTAAACTTAGTCCGGAGTCGGAACGCATCCGATAACGTTTTTCAGTTTTTACACGGGACAACTTCTCGGTTTTAGGTCAAATCAACACGTAACTTATAAAAGTCAAAATAATGAACGGAAAAGGTAAAATATTGACCTGAAAATTTACAAAATGTCACAACGGATTAAGTGTCTGCTAACATTATCAATATAGGTCGACTATAACGGTCGTTCAATATCTACTTAATACGCAAACACGTAAACAATCAGGGACAAAACCTTATATAAAAGAAGCACATATAGGAAAAGCAAAATACACTCACCAAAAGCAGGTGGTACTCCAGGTACCTGCAAACCCAGATCGTAATGTGATACCGAATCTGATTGGCGCATGCATTGTCTTTTTGGAGAACTATCGTGACCAACACCATAAACATTCTCACATAGGTCTAGAAACCACTACATTAGCCTGACGTACACATTGTCTTTTCTGAGAACTACTAGAACCAACACCACAAACATCAACACCATAACCATTCTCATGTAGGTCTCGAACCACTACATTACCCTGACGCACACATTGTCTTTTTGGAGAATTACTGGAACTGACACCACAAACATTCTCACGTAGGTCTGGAACCACTACATTACCCTGACCGATACCCGAACTATTGCCAACAACGGTAGTTTTAGGAACCAAATTCCTTTTAGTTTTCATTAGAAACTACGTGTTTGAAAAGTGATACCGTATATACTACATCTCTAAAAACTACTAAGATAACACCTGAATACACTACCTCTCTAGACGCTAGTAAACATGATAGTAAGCATTAGAAAAATTTACAAAAGCATTCATATATAGCATCCAACAAATAGCAACACCAAAGGCAATAAGTAAAAGAAACATGCATAAGTACTGACAAACATGGAAATCACTATATTGCGCAATGAACATGCAAAACACAAAACACGTTAGTAACCAGAGGCAACCACAAAACATAATAAACATGCAAACGAATAACATACAACAACATTGGTAAAGATCGATCATAGAAATTAAAAAAAAACAGAAAAGCAAACCCACATACCGTCAATACAATCACCGAAAAGATAAGAAAAAGGTAGGTAAGGAAACCGGTAGAAGAACTATCCAAATGAAAAACATAGCATAGACTATAAAAGAAACGAAATGGCAAGAAAAAAGAACGAAAAAGAAAAAAAACAAAACCAAAACAGTAGCCCATGAAACATGGCTCAAACTAAAAACTAAATAGGCCACATGAAAGGTGGCCCAAATAGGCAAACTTTGTCGTCTTATGTGTCGGTAATAAGTATATTTGATGATAAGGTTTACCATTCACATTTTGCAATTAGCTAGAGATTTAGGTGGTGTTTGAATTCGACTTAAGTGACTTAACATGAATAAAACTTAATTCATTAAGTCATATTAAAACTGTTTGTCTGTAACTTAATAGAGAAAGATTACTAAAAATATTAAGTAATAAAACTAAGGTTTCATTTGTTTTTTTGTAAGAAGCACTTTTCCCCTCTTTTGTCTGCAAACCTCTGCAGACGAGCAGATGTTTTTGTTAATTTTTGCACACATAAGTGCTAAGAAGCACTTCTCACATCTTCAACATTTCAGACATAAACTTTCACGTATTCTTACTTCTTCTCACTTCTTCAACACTCACCAACCCACCACCACCTTTAATATTCGTTTGTTTTTTTACGTTTTTATCTATTTTTGTACGTTGTTATGTCGAAGTGATTTATTTTGTATGTTTTTTGTACGTTTTCATACGTTTTTGAACGTGTTCCCCGTTTTGTACGTTTTTGCATATTTTCTTACGTTTCATAAGTATTTATCCGTTTTCTTCGATTTTGTACGATTTTGAACGTTTTCGTTTGTTTTTCAACATTTTTGTCCGTTTTTATATGTTTTGTACGTTTTTGTATGTTTTTATACGTTTTTGTATGTTTTCGTGCGTTCTTCTACGTTTTCGTACGTTTTTTATGTTTTTGTCTGTTTTTGCTCGTTTTCGTTTGTACTCGTATGTTTTCATACGTTTTCGTCCGTTTTTGTCTATTTGTATCCGTTTTCTTACGCTTTTGTCCGTTTTTGTCTATTTTCTTACGTTTTAGTCCGTTTTCTTACGTTTTCATGCGTTTTTGTCTCTTTTCGTACATTTTCATTCGTTTTCGTCCGTTTTCTTACGATTTCTTATATTTTCGTCTGTTTCCGTACGTTTTCATACGTTTTTGTCTATTTTCGTACGTTTTCTTACGACTCGTACGTTATTGTCCGTTTTCATCCTTTTTTTACGTTTTCGTCTGTTTTTTACGTTTTCGTTTATTTTATACGTTTTGGGACGTTATTATACGTTTTCATCCGTATAAAAAATGCACAAAAATGTAAAAAAAAGTACACAAACGTATAAAAACTTACACAAACGCATAAAAAAGTAAAATAAGTATGAAAATGTACAAAAACGTAAACAAATGTATAAAAACGTACACAAACGTAGAAAAACGTAAAAATAGTATGAAAACTAACAAAAACATAAAAGAAACTAAAAAACGTACAAAAAGGTATTAAATGTACAAAAATTTATAAAAACGAATGATAACGTATAAAAACGGAGAAAAATGTAAAAAAGACAAAAACAGATGAAAACGTAAAAAAAACTGATATAACGTACGAAATGTAAAAAAGTAAGAAAATGTACGAAAACAGGCAAAAACGTACGAAAAAAATACAAAAACGTAGAAAAACATACAAAAAAATATGAAAACGGACAAAAACACTAGTGAAAAAGATAAAGAAAAGAAAAGAATGAAAGAAGTACTTTAATAGCAAAAAAAACGGTTTTTTCTGCAGATGAAGACTTTATATGTACTTCTTCTTTTGTAGCTATGTTTTGTAGATGAAAAGGTAAAACATCTTATAAAACAAACAAAACCTAAAAATGTATGCATTAGTAATTAAACATCACTTTATAGAAAAAAATTAATAAACAAAACCTCAAGTGAGAAATAAAAAGTCTTTTGCATTTTTGAAAACAAAAGACCCTCTATGTTTTTTCTCTCTCTGAGTCGCCCCTGCATCTTAAGTCC
>BQNB010084972.1:0-21217 GCA_026074375.1 Tanacetum coccineum
CCAACGGGTAGAATCTTTAGTAATGTTCGTCTTAGGTGGATTCCCACAAGAAAGTTACTCAACTCTTGCATGGGCAAGGTAGACAGTGAACCCACGCATGGTTCAATAGTAGATATCCCTCATATTCATGCATGCAAACAAACTCTGGATTTAAGTGCAGGTAAGTCATTCAATGGTCAAAAGCAACAAAGAATTGACTTAAATGCAGATGCACTATACAATGCAAAGCAAGAAAATCGTAGAGTGTGGTTGCTGAAATTGCTGATATCTAAGAAACCAGTGCCAGAATGGTTTCACAAAAGATAATTTCTTCATCAAATGACGTTTGAACACAGCAGTTCAAGCCTCGGTCATCAATGTTAGATGGCGTATGCTGAAAATAACACTTCAGGCCCCGTTCCTCAATGTTCAAAAGACGTTTGAACACAGCAGTTCAAGCCTCCGTCGTCAATGTCAAATGACGTCTGTTAAAAATAACACTTCAGGCCCCGTTCCTTAATGTTCAAATGACTTTTGATCATAACCGTTCAGAACTCAGAATTCACGACCACAACAATGAACCGTCAAGTTCAAAGCTGGTTCCAAAAGTTGTTCCATTACTATTTCACCATCACATAACAATGCTGAGGTTAACATGTACATATTTTTTGAAAAAAAAATAATAATAAATACAAAAATATAAAATTTCAAAAAGAAAATACAAAAAAAAACAGATAAAATGTGTTCAAAAAAATTTCTTCTCGAGCAGGTCTATTGGAAGTCACGATTACATTTACGTACCTAGAAATGTTGACTATTATTGACACGGGCGTGTAGATGAAGTTCGAAAGGTGTGTGTGTGTGTGTGTGTGTGTGTGTAACATGTCATTTCTAATTTTTCTTGATGGCTATATGTGCAATATCAGTACAGTACCCGGGACTTCAAATAAAGGAAAGTTTTCCATAAAGATACTTATCCTAAACAACGAGAAAATTAAACTTTTCTCGGTCTTGAGCGTTCTTACAAGCATTTAAAGTTTTTAGCTCAGAAGAAAAAGGATTAGTGTACGCATAGTGCGCTTACCCTTCATCCCCCCCCCCCCCCCAGTTGGGAAGAGAAGTCTTTAACATGATGGTTTTCCAAAATGTTGAACAACAATTTTTCAAGAATTTCTACACTGACGATTCATAATCTTGCAATAAGGATGTGTTCAACACTCCTTCTTCTAGGGGAGTTTTTCGAAAAACAACATTTAATGAGTGTTGGATACATCATCTCACGACCATTATTATGTATTCAAACCACATTACCCAAAAAGTCTCGTAATAACAAGATAATAATGACAATTCAATCGAATGATAGTTATCAGATGACTAAGTGTTCACCTCAAATTTTATATTCATTTTACAAATTGGTATCATTGTTTTTTGTGTAAACATATGTAACATTGAGTGGGGAGCAAGAGTATGTTCCATGTAATTCATGCTAAGATAAAGTTTTCCACAGGTCCTTTTCAAGAAAATTAATCACAAGTATTTCAAAAGCGAAGTGACTAGGAATTTAGGAAATAATAAGGGGAGAAATGTAATTAAAATGTGAGCTAAAAAGACTCAAAGTGCTATTCAGGAAAAGGGTATCATGGTTCATCTCAATAACCCTACAACATCTTATTCACGACGATTCTGAAGAGATAGGTGGTAAGTTAGGTATTTGTCCTATGATTGAATCATAGGACAAAACCTAGCCTTTACCACCTTATGTCTTAGAATCGTCGTGAAATAGATGTTGTAGGGATGAGATCGAACCATGAAACCATTTCTGAATAGCACTTTGGTCTTTTAGATCCATGTGTGTGTATTGTGTGTGTTGTGTGTGTGTGTGTGTGTGTTTAAGAGTCTAAGTCACTTAGATTTTGAAATACTGTCGTGACTTAAATTTTGTCTTGAACAAGGCCATGTGGAAGAAAACTTTTTCTTAGCATGAATTACATGGAACATAAACTTGCTCCCCTAATTTTACTATGTTTGACACAAAAAACAATGATACCAAGTCTGTATAAATGAAATATAAATTTTGAGGTTGAACACTTAGTCATCTGTAACTATTCATTCATATTGCAATTTCATTATTATCTTGTTAATAAGAGACTTTGTGGGAATGGTTTGATTACATAAGAATGGTCGTTGAGATGATGTATCTCAAACTCGAAATGTTGTTTTTCGAAAAAAACTCCCCTAGAAAGATTGGAGGGTTGAACACATAATTTTGAAAGATTATGAATCGTCAGTTGAGAAATTCTTGAAAAATTCGTGTTCTCAACATTTGGAATAACATTCATGTTAGAAGACTTATCTTCCAACCTCTAAGAGGTAAGCGACACGATGCGTACACTATCCGTTTTTCTTGAGCTAAAAACTGTAAATGTATTGTTAAGAACAGTCAGACACCGAGAAAAGTTGGAATTGCTCCTTGTTAGGATAAGTTTATCTTTATGGATAAATTTCCTTTATTTGAAGTCGGTTACGTAGATATTTGCACATAAGCTCAAGAAAAAATTAGAAATGAACATGTTTTAAAAAGCATTGAAAACTCCTGTTCGAACTTCATTTACACGCCAGTCGTCATATTTAATCAACATTTCTAGGTAGATAAATGTTTATCGATTCAGTAGAACATGTCCGAGAAGAATATTTTTTTTTGAAACATTTTCTGTTTTTTTTTGTATTTTCTTTTTGAAATTTTATTATTTTTGTATTTGATATTATTTTTTTTCAAAAAATATGTACATGTTAACCTCAGCCATTGTTATTGTGATGGGAAATTAGTAATTCCAAATTCTCTTATAGTGATGTGGCTGTCTTTTCTGCTTGAGAACAACTTTTGGAACCAACTTTAGAAAATTGATCAGTTCATTGCTCCCCGTGGTTCGTAAATTCCGAAGTTCTGAACCTGTTAATGTGTGTGTGTGTGTGTGTGTTTTAATGAGAACGAGGCCTGAATGATAGTGAACAGACGTCATTGCCATGAAGATGTGTGGCCTTGATCTGCTAGCGATCAACCGTCTTTTGAACCTTGAGGAACGAGGCCTGCAAGTGTTGTTTTTCAGTCAGACACCATTGATGTAGCTCAATCTTTTGTGAACCATTCTGGAACTGGTTTGTAGATATAGACATTTCAGCAAACCACACTCTGAGATTTTCCTGCTTGTCATTGTATTAGAGATCTGCAGTTTAGGTCAATTCTTTGTTGCTTTTTGACAATTGATGGGCGTTTACCTGGCACTTACACTAGAGTTGTTTGCATGCATGAATATGAGGGATATCTACTATTGAACCATGCGTGGGTTCACTGTCAACCTTGCCCGTGCAAGAGTTGAGTATATACTTCCTTGGGATTCCACATAAGGACGAACATACTAAAGATTCTACCCTTGGTTTTCACCTAAGATAAGATCTTAGGATTCATGTTTTTCTAGGGGACAGTGTTATGTCTTTCTTGTTTGAGAACCTATGTCTGTGGGGATCTGTCTTTCTGTTTCTTAGATGCACTTGACTTTATCCACCGCGGCATATACTATCTTTGTTGTCCCCTCTATGGGTTTCTGAACTCCTTCATTCTGGGCCCCCAGCTAGGCACGAGGATTTAACTTTGAGAGGTATTCTAAGACGCATTCATCATGATTTGCACTGAAAATGCACTTTTTGCATGTAGGACATCGCAAGTCATTGGACTTCAAGAAAGGCTTTTGTTTCCTATGTTCTCCTTCTATGTGAACATCTTTGATAGTGATAACCCGACTACTCATTGATGCCTTCCATTTCTTAGGTTTTGGTTTTGCAACCAGTAGCCTCAGTGTTTGGTAATCTAGGCAGGATTTAATCATTACTAGGGATTTTCATTCACATTTTTGTTCTTTTCTAAAGTTAGTTTGCACTTTTCTTAGCTGTCTTCTAGGTAGTAGTTAGGAACCATGTCATCTGAGCCTGCAATTCTTTGGTGTACTAAATGAACATCGCTTTGGGTGATTTCCTAGAGGGCAAGGTGCAATCACATTGGTGTTTTCGAACTGCTTGTTTCTACAAATCTTAGGGCAAATTTGTTGACGTGATGGTTTTAAACAATCCATCCGACAATTAGTTGTATTAAACCGACTGTCGGTTGAAAACTTATCATTTCAGGACGATCCATTGATCCACTTCCCATGCGCCACCCGGCCACGGTTTTCTAAAACTGATGGTGTTTGGAATTCAGTTTGGCATTTTGGGTTGTGAACAAAACATATGTTTTCAAACTGAGTTTCCACAGTCTTTTCCCTTGCAATATTCTCCTAGCTGCCTGCTTAGGGTATAGGGCAAACCTTTCGGGGTTTGTCATGGCGTTCGACTAGGGGATCGAGAGCATTAATTTCGCACAACTTGTAATTATATTTTAATTTTTTGTGGTCAATTTAATTATATTATTTTGGCTTATTTGATCCATCCATATAATTGTTGATGTTATTTTTATTAGTTATGTTTTATTATTTGTTCTTGGAATTTAATTATTTTAATTATCTTATGATTATTATGTTATGATCTCGTTGTTTTATCGTTTTCTTTATTAAGTTTTATGTTGCATAATCTTGATGTTAGTCTTAGATCTGGATTGCGAGAACACTAAGTGCAAAGTTACCCACTTCACCTGGATGTTCTCAATTCTCCAGTCGTAGTATTCATATACATTGGAGGTTCGATGTTTACCTACGACACCGGTCTCTTGATATTGGAACTAAAATTAAGTATTTTGCTGCTTTAGCACCGGTTTAATTATAATTCAGCCTCGACCCTTACTCTCGTAAAGAAGTAAGCTTTTATCTTTGTTCAATCACTCTGGTATTAGGCGCGACCTGCATTCGAGTCGCGGTTGGGTTAACAATTAACCATTTGAGGAATTTTAAGATTGCGACAAGACATTGCACTAGAGATCATAGTAATTAATTGCGTTCTTCCTTTCTAGTTGTTCACCACTCTTCCTATTCCCTTTTCGACAAGCTAGGCTTACCACCAAAACAACTAGACAATAATCTCAAATACTCAAACATGTTTTCTTTCCTGCTTTCTTAGGTAGAATAATAAAATCAATTAGACAATTAGAAACATAAACCGTTCTTTGGGTCGACACCCGTACTTACCAATCACTACACTATACACGATAGGGTACACTGCTCTTTAGTGCGTAGGAATAGTCGAGGTAGTTACGGTTTTATAAATGTAAAACCTGACGTAGTTTTATTTAAATGAAATTACGCATCAAGTTTTTTGGCGCCGCTGCCAGGGAACGGTTTTTGTTGTTTTGGATTGTTTGATTGATATGTGTGTGTTTGTTTGTGCTTTAATGTGTGCTTGAACCTTCTTTTCTTCTCCTATTTTTGTGTGCTTGTTTGTTTGTGTGAATTATATAAAATAAAATTTCATTTCAGATTTGGTTATAACGTAACTTGGTAGTGCTTGTTGCGGCATAAGGGGTACCAAGTTTGAGACACCAAAAATAGTTTAGGCATTGCTTAAACCTTAAATATTATTCTTGAGTCAAGTATTTCCATTATTCAATGCTCCTCTTTTTGCTCAGTTTTATTTCACATTTAATGCACAAGGTTTGTTAGTGTGACAACTGAGATTTTAGCAAGTTAGTGGAAGCCTGTATAATTCAGTTTATGTGTGTCATTAAGTGTTTTATGTGTTTTATATGTGTATGAGATGGAAGTACATGAGTGGTGAATCATGGTACTTGTGGAAATAAATTCATTTGAAGGCTTTGCGTAGTTTTAAATGTCGTGTACGTAATATTCTGTGTACGTATTATGTATATGTAATTAATATTATGTATATTAGTGTAGTATTTTATAGATTTTAGAATACTTTCTATTTTTAAAAGTAGTTAGAATGAAGGTTAGTTTGAAACTAGTTAGAAAGTTCAAGGTTTAGCAAAATAAGTAAAGGTTTTTATAAAAATAACTAAATTAAAGAGGGTTTTGTGTAAATAGTAAATAAAAAAAATAAAAAAAAGGGGTGTGTGTGTTGGGCTGGCCGAACAAAGGGAGGAGGAAAAAAAAGGAATCCCAATTTGACAACAACTCTAATTTTGGTAATTATCTCTTAAGCACTATAAATACAAATCATAACCTAAACAAAAATCACTTTGATCTCTTTCTCTCTCTCTTTGACCGGACGAACAATACAAGAGCAAGGGAAACCCCAAAATTTTTTAGGGTTTTGATTTCTAAGCTTTATGGTATCGATTTCTTAAACCTTTTTCAATTTAATTAAGTTTTAATCATGTAAGAATCATTAAGGATGGATTAGGGTTTTATATTTATGATTAAGTTATGTAATTAATAATGTAATTAATGGGTTTTAAACATTAAAAATCATTTTTAGGGTTTAATTAGGGTTTATCATGTTAAATTCATAACTGAAATCTGGGCAGAATTTTAGGTCATCTTGCGAGAGCTATATCTCGGTCATACGGATAGCTTTTATTGATTTTCTTAAGCCTAAAATTATTTACAGAGAGTATAATTTCCAACCCCATAGGTTTCATGAATTAAAAGTGAGTGGAAGTTAGTCAAATTAATCAAACAAGATTCGTTGTCAAAACTGAGTTTTTAGGGCAGATTCTAAGTTGTGTTTGTAAGGTCAAAAACCATATCAAAATGTCTTTTTAATTGATGGGCTTCCTACTGTAGCATGTTCATGATGTTTATGATTTTTTGGAATTTTTGTAGAATTTTCCTAAGTGTTTAAATGGGTCTTCTCAAGCTAAACGTTTTGAAAGTCGAATCAGGACATATTATAGACACTTTGTGATGTTGAATTTTTATAAAATAGTTAGACTCATTATTATTTTTTCTAAAAAATCATAGAAGCTCACAACTTATTAGGGAGCTATGGGATGTAAGGAAAAAAATAATTAGGTGTTTAAGTATTTTATTTAGAGTAATCTTGTGACTATAAAAACAGGATAAAATGCAAAAAGTTAAGAAGTAAAGTTTGTGAGGTAATTTGAGGTTAGCAAGTATGAGGAGTATATAGAGAGTTGAATTAAGATAGGATATAGATTATCCATCATTGTGATTGTTACGTTGACTTGGGTGTGTGACCTAATCGATGGTAACATATGTGTGTATTATTTTGTTTAGATTCTTTGCAAGGTTAATTGAAGAGTTTGGATTTGCTTTGCATCGAGGTGAGTTTTACAGTCCCATTTTTAGGTTATATTTTGGGATGGAAATGATGCAAAACAGTTTTTGAATAATGAACCGTGATATGTGTTTTTAAGTGTCGAACTATATGATTGCTATGTGTTATGAATTATGGTAAGGCATGTGCATGTAAGAATGACATGGCCTAGTGTGAACCCAAACAAACTTAGCTAGTCAAGTGGGTTAGTCTTGCGTGGAGATAGATTCTAGGACGGAGGGGTACGATCCACCCCAGATAATTGTGAGTTTTGGTTTGTGATAGAATAGCCATGCATATATATTCGTAAATATTGTTTTTTTGTTGATCGCGGTGTCACATGTGTGTCTTAAACCTGTAACTCTCACCAACAATTATGTTAATGTTTTAAGCATCATTCTCAGGTGAGCAAAACGTGTGAAGAGTTAGGAAGAGAAGTTAGCTGGACCATAGGCTTGCATGCGGAGTCTATGATTTATCTGTTTTAGTTATCAATTGAACTTGTCATGTTTGTTCTTCATGCATTATATGTTGGATTTTTGTTTTGGGCGTTGTCATAACACGCTTTGATTTTAGAGTTTTATAAATATCATTTTTAGTTTTCTCTATTTTGACGCCTTGTGTTGTGATGATGCCTATTGATCATGCTTTGCGATTCCGCATTGGCGGGGTGTGACATAAAAACTCAATGAATACGCCAGATTTGTTTCTACCATACACTTTCACCCATACACAAATAAATTTTACTACACTTTTTGGAGATTATTAGTGGTTTGATCCAAGTATTCATTCTCTCCTTCATCTTGATCCTTAGATATTGCACCCTTACCACCACGTGAGCAGAGACACCCATTTTTTAGGTACCAGGGTCTTGAGTATACTGATGCGGATATTGCTAACTTCAAGGAGATGTTGGAGAGGATTTATGGCCGAGAGATACACATGGTACAAGTTGCGGATTTTCAGGGGATGCCCGAGCTTATGAGGGATGGTTTGTTTGCTAGGATAAGGATGGAGCAACGTGATGATGCCGGTGTAGTTGTATTCACTAGTCGAGCCTGATGGAGGCTGTTCGATACTAGGGGACCTCTGGTTAGGGAGCTCATTCTAGAGTTCCTTAGCACGCTTAGATTTTGAGAGGTATTACTTAACTTTGATGCTCCTGGTACTATTTAGTTTCAGTTAGGTGGAGCCAGGAGATAATTAAGCTGGAGGCAGTTTATTCTTTCCTTGGGATTACATACCAGGGAGAAGATGGAGTCCCCTGGTTTTGCTAGGTACTGGAGTAAGAGTGAGAGGATGATCCCTGGGAAAGGGGATCTACATGATTATTAGAGGGATATTTTGACTGATGGAGATTTTCTGGGACCTCCCCCTTCCTAGACTTTGAACAAAGATCTGGTGTTGAGACTTTGCCATCGGATGATGGCACACAATATTGCTAAGAGGAGTCAAGCACCTAAAAAGGTGACCGTGACTGATTTGTTTTATTTGAGAGGGCTGGATGTTAGATCAGTTAACATCTCTTACTTGTTAGCCTGATATTTGAGGAGGTTTGCTGCTGGGAGGAAGAGTGGGGCTCATATTTCTGGTGGGCAGTTTATAGTTCGATTGGCTGAGCATTTTAGACTCCTGACTGCAAAGATACTTGGAGGATTGACAGCTATTGCCCCTGAGCTTCCGATTATTAATATGGGTGAGCTGGTGAGGTTACAGATCTGTATGGAGGTTGATGATACATGGGCCTGGGTGGCCATGAATGTTGAACTCTTTTAACTTCCCAAGTTAGGAAAACGTAATTCCCAACAATCCTCCCTTAAACATGAATGTTGAACTCTTTTAACTTCATGTTTCTTTAATTTCTTTAACGCATAGAGGATGTATCCAAACACTTTTATTATCTCTTGATCTTTAAAACTCTATCCTTCTCCAGCAGCAACTTTGTCTTTTCAGCAACACAGCAACATCTTTTCAGCAACAATCCAACTAAGTTGGTGGTAATGGAAATGGTGGAGGAAACAATGGTTGCACCTACAAAGGATTTGTGGCATGTGGACCTCAAGACTTTGATAGAACTGGTGGTGCTGTGGCATTGACTAGATGGATTGAAAAGATGGAGTCCGTAATAGATAATAGCGGATGTTTGGCTAATTAAAGGGTGAAGTATGCTGCGAGTTCATTCATTGGCAATAGCTTTGGGTGGAATACTTCAAGGTTCCAAGCAAGAGGTCGAGATATTGCTAATGTAATGGCGTGGAATAACTTCAAGGCATTGCTAACAACAGAATTTTGTCTAAGCAATGAGATTGAGAAGTTAGAAGGTGAGTTCTGTAATCATTCAATGGTTGGTGCTGATCATGCTGGATACACTAATCAATTTCATGAGTTGGCAAAGTTAGTTCCACATTTGGTAACTCCTAAGGCGAAGGTTCCAAAGGTACATTATGGTTGCCATTTAGATTGTGGAATGCTTCGAGCCACTCAACCTGTTATTATTCAAGCTGCCATTCTTACTGCTAGGATATTGACTGATGAGGCAGTCCGCAGTGGTACTCTGGCTAAGGCTGGTGAGAAAAAGAAAGAAAGGGATGAGGAGAGTAAGTCAAAAAGTGTTAGAAAAGAAGAAAAGAAAGCTAAAGGGGGACGAGGGTTTGTAGCAGCAATTCTTCCTAGAAGAGAAAATGGAAATTTTCCAAAGTGTGCTAGGTGTAAGGGTTTTCATGTTGAAAAAGGACCATGCTTAGTGTGCTACAATTGCCAAAGGCCAGGTCACATGGCCAGAGACTGTAGAGCACCGGTTAGGCATGCAGAGCCGATACGAGCAATTAGGCCAAGAGATGGACAGAGAGCTTGTTATGAGTGTGGAAGTTTGGATCACTTACATCTAAATTGTCCTAATTGGAACCGAGAACATAATCAATCTGGAAATCAGCTAGCGTTGGAAGGGAATAGGAACACCCAAGGCAATGAGAACTAAGCTAGAGGAAGGGATTGAAACGTGAATGCTGTTGATGCTCTTCAGGATCCTAATGTAGTGACGGGTACATATTCCTTAAACAATATCTACGCTGCTGTGCTTTTCGATTCTTGTGCTAATTTTAGTTTTATATCCACTAAATTTGTGCCCCTATTAAATGAGAAACCTAGTATTGCGAACCCTGAGTATGTGATAGAAGTAGCTAAAGGTAAGAAGGAAGAAGTTAATAGAATTTTCCGTGGCTGTAGACTAGAGCTAGGAGATTCTATGTTCCTTATAGACTTGATACCATTAGGACAAGGAAGTTTTGATGTGATAGTAGGAATGGATTGGTTGTTGAACCAAAAGGTTGTAATCGTGTATCACGAGAAGATAGTTAGGATACCTGTAGAAGGAGGTAAGGTACTCTGTGTTTAAGGTGATTGTAATGTCGGGAAGACAAAGACATTAATGAGCACAAAGGCAAATAAACCAGCGTTAAGCGACATTCCTATCGTACATAATTTCGAGGACTTATTTCTAGACGACCTTTCAGGATTACCGCCACAACGACAAATAGAGTTTTGTATATATTTGATTCCTGGAGCGACGCCCGTAGCAAAGTCGCCATATCGACTAGCGCCTTCAGAGATGCAAGAATTGTCAAAGCAACTTCAAGAGTTGCAAGTAAGGGATTTATTCGGCCAAGTCACTCGCCATGGGGAGCACCAGTTTTGTTTGTCAAGAAGAAGGATGGATCGTTTCGCATGTGCATAGACTATCGTAAACTGAACAAGTTGACCATCAAGAATCGTTATCCACTCCTTAGGATCGACGATTTGTTTGACCAACTTCAAGGAACGTGCTACTTCTCTAAGATAGACCTTCGATTTGGTTATCATCAGCTAAGAGTGCATGATGATGATATCTTGAAGACCGCATTCAGAACACGATATGGGCATTTTGAGTTTGCGATTATGCCATTTGGATTAACAAATGCACCCGCAGTTTTCATGGACTTAATGAACCGAGTGTGCAAACCGTACCTGGATAAGTTCGTCATAATGTTTATTGACGATATCTTGATATACTCAAAGACGAAGGGGACCAATGAATTTCATTTGAGATTGAGTTGGATTTGACTAAGGAAGGTGAAGCTGTGTGCGAAGTTAGCTCCAAGGGTGGAGTTTCTGGTTGAATGAGTACATTTCTTGGACACGTGGTAAAATACAAAACGGTTTTCTCGTGGACCCAAGTAAGGATTGAGGCGGGTGAAAAGTTAGAAAGCCCCCACGACACCATCTGAAGTAAGATCATTTCTGAGATTGGCTGGATATTATAGACGTTTCATTGAGAATTTCTCCAAGATTGCTAAACCCATTACTTCGTTGACTCAGAAGAATCAGAAGTATGAGTGGGGTGAGAAGCAAGAGGAAGCTTTTCAAACGTTGAAGGACAATTTGTGTGATGCACCTAATTGTCGTTACCGGATGGAGTAAAAGATTTTGTGGTTTATTGTGATGCGTCAAACCAAGGATTGGGATGTGTTCTTATGCAAAGGGATAAGGTAATCGCCTATGCATCAAGACAATTAAAGATCCACGAGAAGAACTACACGACTCACAACTTAGAGTTAGGTGCGGTGGTGTTTGCGCTAAAGATTTGGAGGCATTATTTGTATGGAACAAAGAGTGTTATCTATACAGATCATAAGAGCCTTCAACACATATTCGATCAGAAGGAGTTGAATATGCGTCAAAGGAGATGGTTAGAGCTGTTTAGTGATTATGAATGTGAGATTAAGTACCATCCTGGTAAAGCAAATGTAGTAGCTGATGCTTTAAGTAGAAAGGAGAGAGTGAAGCCTCAATGAGTGCGAGCAATGGCTGTGACAATTTAGTCTAGAGTTAAAGGACTGATATTGGCAGCTCAAGGTGAAGCGTTTAAGGATGAAAATGTGATAGCTGAAGGATTGAATGGTACGGACCAACAAATGGAAAAGAGAGAGGATGGAAGCCTACACTATATAGATCGTATATAGGTTCCATTAGTGGGCGGTGTAAGAACCAAGATCATGGACGAAGCTCATAAGACGAGGTACTCTGTAAATCCCAGAGCGGACAAGATGTACTATGATCTTCGAGACATGTATTGGTGGCCGGGTATGAAAAACGAGATTGCTATTTATGTTAGCAAGTGTTTGACATACGCAAAGGTGAAGGCTGAACATCAAAGACTATCAGGTTTATTGCAACAACCTGAGATACCTGAGTGGAAGTGGGAGAAAATAGCTATGGACTTCATAACAAAGTTGCCAAGGTCAAGTAGTGGTCATGATACGATTTGGGTCATAGTTGATAGGTTGACCAAATCGGCACATTTCTTGGCAATACGAGAGGATTATAGTATGGAAAAGCTAGCAAGGTTGTACATCGTTGAGATTGTTGCACGTCATGGTGTACCAACATCGATTATTTTTTACAGGAATGGATGTTTACGTCAAGGTTTTGGCAAACGATGCAAAAAGCATTGGGAACGCGTTTAGATATAAGTACGGCTTATCATCCTCAGACGGATGGACAAAGCGAGCGTACAATACAAACATTAGATGATATGTTAAGAGCGTATGTGATTGATTTTGGTGGAAGTTGGAATATTCATTTGCCGTTGGCTGAATTTTCCTATAACAATAGCTATCATTCGAGCCTTCGTTGTGCTCCATTTGAGGCGTTGTATCGAAAGAAGTGTAGGTCGCCTGTATTGTGGGCTAAGATAGGAGATATCAGATTAATTGGACCGGAGATGGTGCAAGAAACGACTGATAAAGTGGTTATGATTAAAGATAGGCTTAAAGCTGCTAGGGATCCTCAGAAGAGCTACGCAGATAATAGAAGTAAACCTTTAGAGTTTCATGTTGGTGATCATGTAATGTTGAAAGTCTCACCTTGGAAAGGTGTAGTGCGGTTTGGAAAGAAAGGAAAATTAGCTCCAAGATTTGTAGGACCTTTCGAGATCCTCGAGAGGATTGGTTCTATGGCTTATAGGTTGAGATTACCTGAAGAATTAAGTGGTGTGCATGACACATTTCATGTGTCAAATCTAAATAAGTGTTTAGCTGATGCAAATTTGCATGTGCCTTTGGATGAGATTAAGGTAGATAAGATCTTATGTTTTGTAGACGAGCCTTTAGAGATTATGGACCGTGAGGTCAAAACTCTTAAGCATAGTAAGATACCTATTGTGAAAGTGTGGTGGAATTCCAAACATGGACCAAAGTTTACCTAGGAACGTGAGGATCATATGAAGGCTAAGTATCCCCAGTTGTTTGAGAATGCTATTGTCGAGACTAATGGTTAAATCTTGAGATGAGATTTCCTAAAGAAGGGGAGACTGTGACAACTGAGATTTTAGCAGGTTAGTTAAAGCCTGTATAATTCAGTTTATGTGTGTCATTATGTGTTTTATGTGTTTTATATGTGTGTGAGATGGAAGTACATGAGTGGTGAACTCAATGGTACCAATGTGGAAATGAAAATCATTTTGAAATGTCTTTGTGTAGTTTGCAAATTCTGCACGTAATATTCTATGGGTTACGGATTATAGGATTCTGAAATTATATAATAAATATTAGGGTAGTAATTTTATAGATTTTTATCATACTTTCCTATTTTAGAAGTAGTTAGAAATGAAGGTTAGTTTGAAAACTAGTTATAAAGTTCAAGGTTTAGCAAAATAAGTAAAGGTTTTTATAAAAATAACTAAATTAAAGGGGTTTTTGTAAATAATAAATAAAGAAAATAAAAATAAAAATGGGGTGTGTGTGTTGGGCCGGCCTAACAAAGGGAGGAGGAAAAAAAGGAATCCCAATTTGACAACAACTCTAATTTTGGTAATTATCTATTAAGCACTATAAATACAAATCATAACCTAAACAAAAATCACTTTGATCTCTCTTTCTCTCTTTGACCGGACGAACAACACAAGAGCAAGGGAAACCCTAAAAAATTTTAGGGTTTTGATTTCTAAGCTTTAAGGTATCAATTTCTTAAACCTTTTTCAATTCAATTAAGTTTTAATCATGTAACAATCATTAAGGATGGATTAGGGTTTTATATTTATGATTAAGTTCTATAATTAATAATGTAATTAATGGGTTTTAAACATAAAAAATAGTTTTTAGGGTTTAATTAGGGTTTAGATGTAAATGATTAGGGTTTATCATGTTAAATTTATAACTGAAATCTAGGCAGAATTTTAGGTCATCTTGCGAGAGCCATATCTTGGTCATACGGATAGCTTTTATAGAAAACTAGAAGGGGGTTGAATAGTTTACCGCTTTTTAACTTAAGGTTTTAAAGTGTTTTTAAAAATTCTAGATTCGAATTTATGTAAATTCAATACTTGCACAATATGAACGATATGCTTATCTACACAATTGATATGATAGTATGAGGAAATAATGTAAGACAAGAGATAAGAGTAAAAACAATCAAACCACAACGCGAGGATTTATAGTGGTTCGGTAACGAAGCACCTCTTCGCCCTACTCCACTCCCCGAGCACCTAACTCGAGAGTTTTCTTCACTATGTCAACAAGCTCCCTTATGGCGGAGAAAACCATACACAACGTTGCTTACACCGATTTACGACACAAAGCTAAATGTCGAGTTCTAATCTTAGCTAGAACCAATCTATCACAACACGACTTCACTACTTGTTCACAACTTCTTCACAACTTCACAACTTCACAACTTCTTCACAACTTCAAGACTTCACTTCACCACACTATTTATATCACAACTATCTAACACTACTTGGTAAGATCACCACGATCTAACTATACTTACAAAGATCGCCAAGATCTAGCTACTACACATAAATACAAGATATACACAAGATTTACAAGTTATGATATGGATGCAATAAGATTGCAACAACACACAAAGGTGTAATACTTCTTCACTTGAGGATGGAAGTATTCTTCTCTTGCACTTGAGGAATTGAGCTTGGATCACTTGAAAACAAAGCTTTATGATTAAATGATCAAAGGATTTTAGAGAGGATATGTAGGCTGTTTTGAGCAGAAATAATGAGTGCAAAAGGTAAGAAAATAGTGGGGAAAAGTCTAGTATTTATAGGACAAACTGGGGGAGCGTCTACCTAGGGCCGGTCCCTTTAAATAGGTGGGCGGTCCCCTTAATTTTAATGGGGCCGGCCGTGTATATAAGGGGGTCACCCTAGACTTGGGCTTTCCCAGTTTGTCTTTTGTGTAAGGGGAATTTTCTAGAACTTTTCTAGCCGTTTTAGGTCCGAAAATTTGAATTTCAAAATGTTTATTTTGAATAAAACATATCTTTTAATTGTAGAAAATGTTTTGTAATGTTTATAAAATGTTTACAACATTTTATAAAAGTGTGAGGTTGAATAAAACTTTCCTTTGATCATAAAATGCATTAAGCATTTATTTATTCATACCTTTAAGTGATGTATTTGTTGAAATGAGAATTTACTACTAATTACTTGTTTACGTTTAATTTTAGGTTGAACATTTTTTTATTTTGTGATTATCAAAACGTAAAGATGTGAACAAATATTAGTAATGTTTTTAGGCATTATATCTTATCAAAAATCCCCCCCTTTTGATGATTACAAAATTTAAACTCATTAAATGTAACCATTCTGATTAGCATTATGATTTGCAATCCCCATAACAACAATAAGCCCATTCTGATTCCCAACATTCTGAATACTTGAATTTTGAACTGCATTCTAAACAACCTGGTTCCCTGCAGTATGCCCTGCATTGAACCCAATCTGATTTCTTGCATTCTGCCCAACATACTGTCTAAACTGATTCTTACCATTTTCCCCCAACCATTTGTATCTATTTGTATTGACCCATATTCATACCTAGTTTTGCAATATGTCTATTGCATGGGTTTGATGAAATTCTTTGGTTATTGTTTGTTAGTGTAGACTAGTTTAGTTTGAATGCCTTAGCCATAAGTACAAGTGCCATGTTCATTGCAGTTGTAAGATATGTGATTTCATTAGGGTTTTGCATTGGTTGTTACATGAAGTTCGCGTTAAATGTAGGTTGTGGGACATAGTTGTTGTTGGGTGATGGATGTTGCATGTAGGTAATTTGTGATGGGTGATCTAGGTAAAACATTGGATAACTATAATGATTCTGAGAATTTCCTATTAGTGCCAAAAGATCATGAGTTCTTGCAAGTTGTTTTTCCCTGATTTCATTAACTTCCTCCTGATTCATCTTCAAGAAATCATACAACTGATTATAATCCACCTCAAATAGATTCTTCGTTTAATGAACAGTAGTGACATGACGTTTCCATTCTGGTTGGAGATGATTTAGAAACTTAAGATTGCTGGCAAACTTTTCTCGAAAGTGTTTTTCTAGAGAAATCATTTATTAGCTTTGCAAAACGATGGTAGTAAGATTCAATCGATTCCTTTCCAGTTGAATTAAACTTTTCCCACTCATTGAATAGCTTTGCCTTTCTCCTGGGCCCCAATGTCAAAACCTTTCCTCATATGTTTAACACGTAACCAAATTTCCTAAGCGATGTCACAACTGTCTATTGCAGCATAGATGTCTTCTGGAAGACCCATAAGGATTGTCTAAATTGCATGATCCTTAGCTTCCATGCTTTGCTTCTTTCTCAGTGAGTTCATCATTTGTCTACTAGTGAGTAGATTCACCTACAGGAGGTATACGGTTTGGATCACCAGTTTCAACGATCATTCGCCGTACATACGAACCGTAAAGAATGGAATTTACAAGTATTTTCCCGTTTGGTTTACTCTTTGCATAACAGAGAAGACGACTAGACCATGGAACGTAGTTGTTATTGTTGAGCATAGGAGGATGGTTTTCGGAACCAGCAACATAAATGTCTTGTTGAGTCGACATTGCAGAAGTAGTGTGTGAAAAACAGGATCTTAATGAATTAAGTGGTGTTATGGTATTGTAAAGATTATTGCTTTTGAAAGAAAGTTGCATGATTTATATGTTTTGTAGCCTGAAATGATTAATTGTGTAATGATTTTGTTCTTGTATATGTAATGGTTGGTTATGTTCTTGAATTGATCAAACTGCGGGAAGAAACAAATCAAACCGCCTAAAGATATTAATAAAATCGCTTGATATGGAAGTTGTGATCAAACCGCACGAAAGTTGAGTCAAATCGCCTGATGGAGTTTATCAAACTGGTGAGTTTAAATCGCCTGAGTGACTGGATCAAATTGTTGGATAACTTGATTTCAAATCGCATGGATTAAGGTGATCAAATCGCCTAAGATATGAGTCAAATCGACTGAAAAGAAAACCTTGAATCGCCTGATAACTAAATCAAATCGCTTGAATGTTATACCAAATCTCCTGAGACCAAATAGCCTGATTAGTATTCAAACTGCAGAGCTAAGAGGTCAAATCGCCTAGCAACTTGCTCAAATCGCGGGTACCTATTATCAAATCGCGAGAATACAACGTCAAATCGCTGGACTTACCTGTCAAATTGCCTTACACTAGACACTCAAATCGCTGCATTCAAAGCTCAAACTGCGGAATTCATCAGTCAAATCACGGGATTCAAACTTTGTGTACTTTTTTTCGAGACCAAATAATACCCCCGAAAAAACAGATCTAAACCTCTATAAGCCACACAAACACAAGACCAATAAGCTAGAAAGGGTTTTGATAACAAAAACAACTTTTTAACACACGAATCTAAACAAAAGCAGCCGAAATGTATAAGAGACCCAAATAAGCTAGAAAGGGTTTTGATAACAAAAACAACTTTTTAACACACGAATCTAAACAAAAACAACCGAAAGGTATAAGAGACCCAAATAAGCCGAAAATAAGCAATCTAAACTACAATAAGCCACGAAATTCACCCCGGAGGCTCTTGATACCACTTGTAAGGATATTGCTATCCCATTTCACACACAAACATGATACCGAATAGATTAAGAAAGAAAGATATAAAAGGGTTTAGAGAGAGAAAGCTAGAGAGAGAATGAGAGAAAAATGGAAGGCTCTAGTATAGAAAGAAATGAACCAACACCATCCTAAACATGCTTGGGAGGGATTATATAGTACTTCATAGGGCCGAACCTAATAAGGGTTTCATGTTGAGCCGAACTAACACACGGGGTGGGTTTTAAGCCCAAAACCTAGGCCCAATTAGCTTAGACAATTTCTGTTTACATAATCTAGACTATATAAGGTTTGGGAATATTAATGACCATCAATTTACTAAAAACTAAGGCTAACATCATGATTAGACAAAATAAAGCCTTTAGCATCAGATAACCAAGGTCTTTCAACACCTAGAATAGACACTTTTGTGTCATCAGCTGAAGATTTTACAAAGACCAAGTCTTTTTGCCCATAACTGGAGGGATCTTCAGTAAGTTGATCAACTCCCAGAATTCTTTTCTTTTGAGTAGGAATTTGTTCATTGATACACTGATTTACTTTGTTGGAACTGTTGAGCTATGTTTTAGTGATAGTTGTTAGCTCTTTTAGTTCTTTTTTTAAGTTTTGATTCTCTTTGAGTATTTCAATGTTTACATGTTGCATTGTCAGAAAATTAAGTTTTGCTTGTTGTAATACTAACAACTATTCTTCGCATGTATTCAGCTCTTGAACAAGATCTCTATGTTTCAACATAAGATTATTACTTTGTTCTTCAACATAATTAAGATCAATACACAAATAATCAATAAAAGTTTTCCTTTCATCATTTTCTTCCATTTCAAGAAGAGTGTGTACCTTTCTCATGTAGATCTTTATCTATGCACCATTTCTGGCACTTTCTTTGCCAACAACAGCATTTTCATCATCAGCAAGTGCCATGAGAACCTTTACCTCAACCATTTCACTGTCATCCAATGATACATCTTATTCATCCCATTTATAAGCTTCAGCAACAAGACCTTTGTTCTTGACCATTAATGATTTAGATGCTAAAGTACTAGAACTGAGGAGGGACAGCTTAGACTTGACTTTGGTGTATTTGGCTTCAAAGTCTTTGGTTGGCCTCAGTTTAGGTTTCTACTGAGAGGAATTGAAGAATTTTTGTTGAGTGTTGTTTTGAAAAGGAGATGAGTATTAGGGAACCGAAGTCTTTGAGAAACAATCTCTTGCAAAGTAACTTTTCCTCCTACATTTGTGGCATTAAGTTTCATCAGTTGCCTTTGCACTATTGAACATTTGACTACCCTTTTTGAAGAACCTCTTAGATTTGGCTAAGAGAGCTCTTTATTGAAATTCCTCTTCCAGGTCATCCAAGTATTGTTGATTGTTTCTTGTATCCTCTTCATCATCAGGACTATCTTGAAAGTCCTACATAATAAAGGTAGTGAAGAAAGCAGTAGACAAGGGTGTTGCAATGGTTAAAGAATTTTTCTTTTCAGTATCATAAATATTTTTAATGAGGTTTTCTTCATATTTGATTTTACCAGATAGAGAAGCAAGCTCAGAATCTTTAACATGGTTAGTGTTTCTGAGACTTTGGTAGAAACTTAGCCACTTCTAGTTCAACACATTAATGAAACTAGTATTTATCTCTAGCTTTGAAAGTTTAATACCATCATTTACTAGTTCATTCATCAAAGCTTTGTATCTGGTAAAAGTTTGTGTTAGATTTTCATCTTATTTGAATCTAAAGGTATTATAACACAGCTTTAGGTTCATGACCCTACTTTCTTTCACATTAGAGGGGCCCTCATGATATAGTATCAGATCTTCCCAGGTAGATTTAGCTATTTCACAATTGATGACAGAGTTCATTTGGTCATCTGGAAGGATAGACAAGATGAAACTTTTGAGTCGCTGATCTACGTTAGCAGCCTTTCTGTCATCACCTGTCCATTGTCCTTCAGGTTTCCTTTGACCAGCTGTCATAGGAACATATGGTCCATTGAGAAGAATATTGTTAAACTGAGGTTCAATACCAACTATGTAGCACATGAATTCTTCTTCTAATTGGTGAAAATTTCCACCTCTAGCATAGGAGCAGCATTTAACTGGCTACCCACATATTCAAGAGTCTATGGTACTTTTGCTGCCATTTTAATGGATCTTGATTTTTAAAACTTTTGAGCAGTTATATAAAAAACTTTTGAAAAGGTTTTATAAATCAAACTGCTCTAATACCACTTGTTGGTCCCCTTGAATGTAATATCAGGTTTATCAAGTTAAATTAATCACATCTTATGGCAACAAAGTGAGTTTAAAACATATATATGTAAACAATGCACACTAAAGTAACTTTTCAACATATAGGTTCTTATTAGAATCAAATAAAGAATCTATGACACACCTTGCTTACGGAATAGCAAGGTGGTTGAATGACAATTGGGGTGTAATCTCATTCTAACTTAAACTTGAACCAAACATACAAGTTTAAGAAAACAAACTATTTAACAAACACTTGAGCTTCAGCTCTAGTGGTTCCTTTCAGTTTGTTTGGGATAAAAATGCTCTTCAATGTGTTTCACATTAATTGGAAGAGATAGCATTTACTCCTTACATCGTATTCCATTTATAGGCTAAAGAATTATGGTTTACAAGTTTAACCTAGGACACATGGCATGCATTAAATGGGTGGTTGAGATACCATTTAATGCACGCATGCCTTAGGGTACAAAGGTACAATCCTTTAAGGAAAGTAGTTTTACTTCTATACCAACTTTAGAAATATACTTTCTTGAGGAGATTTTCTTTATTCCTTTTGATATAAAGCAATCTTTTTTCCCGACTTGTAAACCTTCTAGAAGAGAAACATTTTGTTTTAGCTTCTAAGAGGAGATCGACATCGTTCAGCTTGAAATTGTCAACCAAGCTAAACTGAATGTGAGTCCCTAATGAATAGATCACTGCAGCCTATTAAGGATGATAGCCAAGATGTATAAATACAATCGACTATATAGAAACACTGATTATGAATACTATATGTTGATGCGGAATCTCAACACAAGTACTAAGAAAAACAATGTAGAATTGAATAACAACTTCTATTAATCTGCTTAGAA